>JAPMOR010010977.1:247376-276217 GCA_026543865.1 Argiope aurantia
ATTATGAAAATGTTGAGTTTTTCTAATTTTTTAACATTTAAAACTTCATAAATAAGTCTTAGTTGATCGTGGAAAACAGAAACATTCATTCATTTATTTAAAATTTGGTGTGTCCAGAATATTTCTCAGAATATGATACCTTACAGCATTAAATTTAGACTTCATAATTTTTGAAATATATTTATAGACCGGAACAAAATATTATTATTGATTTCATTTCAATCCTTTTGAAAGCAAAACTAAAAATTGCATTTTAAGCTGAATCTGAGAAATTTTTGTTGAATTATTCTTTGAGATATTACATAAATTATGAAAAATATTTTGTAGTGCACATAAGACTTAAATATCGATTCTTTTTGTAATACTCATATTCAGTAATAATAATAATAAATAAATAACAATAAGGATGATAAATAAAATAAAATGTTTAATTTTATTAAAAAATATCTTTATATTAATTGCAATTTCATCATTTCCACTTTAAATTAAAGTTGAAGGTTTACCGGAAATGACAACAAATTAGCAAAATATATATAGTAAATTGAAAGAAACGATCTAAGCAGTATAAGTTTGGTATGACTATCAAAATTTGAAGATTAAAACTGTTTTGTTTGAGAATCTATTAAGAGACCAGTTACTTAAAATATTTAATTGAAAATTGTAGTGAGCGGTAATACTGGCGAACCGGCTGGTCGCCAAAGGCGGCTAGTACTTTTATAAAATTTTAAACACAATGTCTTCATTCAAAAACTGTAAAAAGCAAAGAGTGTAATAGACAATATTTGGCACATAACTTAGATCTATATCAAGGTTAAAATAAAACTCCGCTTACGGTTGACAGCTCATAGGTCTGGATATTCAAAAGCACTCAAGAGACGTAATACAGTCATTTTTTGTATATATATATATATATATATATATTGTTTGGATTGTCAGCATAATATTGGTATTTTATTGATACATACTTTTTCATTAAAAAACAATATATTTTAACAGAAATTCTGAATATATCCTGATATGAAGTAGCAGACATTTTTTAATAACTTCGTTACTACATGAAAGTGCGATATACAGTGTCTCACAAAAGTGATGGGTCACTTGTGCTTTACAAAAGGAAATGGTAATAAAATAAATAAATAAAAATGTACAAAAATCTTTTGGGTGTGTTTCATATTTAAAGTTAGTAACAATTATTACATAACATACATTTTGTCAAAATATTAAAATATTAATTTAATAAAAATACAATTGCTTAGAACGGAGCAAAAAATAGCTCACATAAGTGATGGGACACTTACTTTTCCTTCAAATATTTATCCAAAAATTTTACTTTTCAAAAGGTTTTAATATTTTGTTGGATTTTCTTTTACTTTTAAAACATGATTTAATCTTCTTGGGATGCATTCGACTAATTTTTTTGTGATTTCTAGAGTGATTTTACCCCATTCTTCTTGAAGTACCGATTTTAATTAATTTTTTGAAGAAATGGTGTGTTTGCGAATTCTTGATTCCAATTCTTGCCAAATATTCTCTATGGGATTTAAGTCTGGAGATTGTGGTGGTGTTTTTATTATTTCAGGACAGTTATACAGCAGCCAGAGTCTAACGTTCAAAGCAGTGTGCTTGGGGTCATTGTCCTGGTGGAATTTAAAATCGTTATGAAGGTTCAATTTTCTTGCTGAAGATTTCAAATTTTGCTTTAAAATGTCAATATACTTGTACTGATCCATTATACTGTCAATAAAAACAAGATTACCAACTCCAGCGGACGACATACATCCCCATACCATAACTCCTCCACCCCCTTGTTTTACTGTTGGCACCAAGTTCTGTTTGCGAAATTCTTCCCTGGGTTTTCTCCACACCTCACATTTCAACCAAGATTCTACCGTCAGAACCAAATATATTAAATTTACTCTCATCAGCAAATATAACTTTATTCCTATAATCAGAATTTTTATTTATGTTGGATTTTGCGAAAGCTAGTCTGAGTTCTCTATTCTTTTCACTTACGAAGAATTTTTTCCTGGCTACTCTACCGTGATATCCAGCAGATCAAATAGTCCCAGGAATCCCTTCTAATAGTCCCAGGATTAACAATTATTCCATATAATGCTTGTAAATCAGCAGCAACTTTAGGAACACTCTTTCTTGGATTTTTTTTAATATTTCGAACGATAATTCGTTTTATTCCATTGGATAGCTTTGATGGTCGGCCAGGTCTTCTTTTATCCTGAATAATATGATTCTTTTTATGTCAGTTAATGATATTGAAAACTGTTGAATGACTCAAGTTAACTGTTTCAACAGTTTTCCTAATAGACTTTCCACGTTCAATATGCAAATTAATAACTAATTTTCGAATTTCGGGCGAAGTTTCTTTTCGTTCAGCATTCATGGCTGCACAGAGCTAAAAAACACAAAAATTCCAAAACAAACTGGAGAGAAATACTGTAGACGATTTGATAAATTATTGCCAATTGCTTTTGAGTAAAAATAAAACCACCAAAAATATTTTTATTGCTTATTTCAGACGATTTTTGTTGCATATCTAATGGTGTCCCATCATTTATGTGAGCTATTTTTTGCTCCGTTCTAAACAATTGTATTTTTATTGAATTAATATTTTAATATTTTGACAAAATGTATGTTATGTAATAATTGTCACTAAATTTAAGTATGAAATACACCCACAAAATATTTTTACATGTTTTTAAAATTTATTTTATTACAGTTTCCATTTGTAAATCACAAGTGTCCCATCACTTTTGTGAGACACTGTATAATATTTCAGAAACAAGTAAAGCAATCCAAACTTTAAAGGGCATCATAGTTATTAATTCGCAGTTTTATTAACACCTCGCGGCAATCGGCTTACTCATCTATTCCAGATAACTATATTTATAAACGACCCAGCGCGGAACTTTGGACTACATAAAATTTGCCCATATATCTAGATAACCAGCTATCAAATTAAATGACTTTCATTAAAAATCCCAGCCCGACAAACCTATTTTGATCAAATGCGTTTGACGACAACCCAGAACAGAGCTTTTAATAATGGAGTTATAGGCTATTAGAGACGAATTAAATTAAGCTGTTAAGGAATAAGAGCAACTTTTGCTAGCGGATGGATCACAATTTCGAAAACGCATAACAAGACTTCACTTACATTTAGGCATGTTGGATGAATGTCGTTAATTAATTTATTTGTCAAACAATGCCAAGGGATTTTGTTTACAGCGCCACTCATTCTTCTTTATTCTCTGGCCAAGAATAGAAGAAAAATCATAGTTGTCTCCATGGAAACGGGAAATGGCGACTTTGGGAAATGTTTCACTCGGGAAATAAGCTGAATTGTGTCTCATCAATTTGATTTCAGTTTGGTGAAAATTATATTTTCCACTGTGGATGAATGGCAAGAATTTTTAACCTTCAATTAGTTTTCCCGATTTGTTAAAAGAATGGATATATAATCTTTTTAATAATTATTTTTTGTTGAATTTGAAGAGATTTGAGCAGAAAGTAAAAATTAGCTATGTCTCGAAATTTATAGATCATTCAGGGGCCAATATGACCAAAGAATATGTTAATGTGTTATCAGCCTTTAATATATAAATATCTAAAGATATACTATTTTCTTGACATCAAAAAAAACTTCTACCTGTAATTATGTAAATAGAATATTATATGATTATAACATGTAATTGTATAATTAATGATTTGAAATTTCATGTATTTATTGATGAAGATTTTTGAAGGGAACGTTATCTCATGTATTTATTGATGAAGATTTTTGAAGGGAACGTTATCTCATGTATTTTATTTAGCCTGAGCTTAATACATAATCATGATTAGAATGGAATATCTTAGCTGGAATTTTAAAAAAAATTAAAATCTAGTTTATAAAACTTAATAAATCTTAAAAAATTAAATAAATAATTTTTATATTCTTTTTGGGAATTTCAAATAGAATATTAAAAGAAAGAACAATGAGAAAACAAGTTTATTTAATTATTACAGATTTTTATAAAAATAAAGATTAAAATAAATATAAGAAATATTTTTCTGAAAAATGTCTCCTGTTTCATATTTTTATTCAATAATAACTGAAAAAAAAACACATATTTTCTTCTAAAATTTTTACTAATAATTCAAAAATATTCATTTTTATTTATATATTCAAAATATTGTTTTTCGCTCCTTGTGAAAATGAAATAGTAAAATTGCATTCTATTTTTCAATTATGGTTCTGAGGAGTTATAAAAATAGAGGAAGAAAGAGAAAAAATTTATTTCTTATCAAAAAAAAAAAAAAAAAAAATCAAGGACAGAATATTGTATTGTCCCAAGATATTTTAATTAATGTTTGTAGGAAGAAGTGTATAAATTTTATTTAGAAGTATACATTTAAATGATAACTACAAAGCATTTTCTCAGATCGAAGAGTTATCAAAATATATTTCTTTTTATTCACTTTCTCAGATTGAAGATTTATCAAACCATATTTGTTTTTATTCCTTTCCCCTCCCCTTATTTTTTAAAATAAAAGTTTTAATATTTTATTACTTATTGAAGGTAAGGTCAGGTAAGTATTAAAAATTATCATTGTAAACTTTTATATTTTTAGCATATCTATTAATGCTTTCCAAAATTAAACTTCATTCAAATATATAAATTACTTTTAAATCTGATATTCCGGACTATTTAATTTGGCTCCAGGATATATAACCCAGCATTTCTCGTAGTTTCAACTTCACTTGTCACTGACTATATTTTTTAATACTAGTAAAATACATAAATGCTATTTTTTATTTGTTGAAATCGAATTAATTTCTAGAAACACAGAAGTTTTTTTTTTGGTTCAAATTTTGCTCATTAAAACATTACAAGTGAATATTTATGCTTCAAGAATTATTAACTTGCTTTGACACATCGTAAAATATGTAATTAATTCGCCGCTGGTTTTCTAGGTGTTACCAACACAAAAAAAAAGAAAAAAAAATGCCAATAAATTTATATTTCCCCATTCCTTCTCTTATGAGGTTTTTCCAAGGATTCCTCAAAATCCTCGTTAATTAAAGAAAACAAACACAAAAAATTAATTAAGTGCTTTAAGAGTTTTTGCGAACGCCTCACTTGCCGCGTTAATTGGTTTTTCCACGCGCTGTTTTTCTTTAATTAAATATCTTATACATTTTTTAAAACTTTGTAAGGGGATGAGTAGCCTTGAGGATATTCTTTTTTTACCCAAGAACGTTTATTTCAAACACCCTGGAGTAAAGTGAAAACTGTGTAAAGTTGTGTGAAATATATGCGTGCTTAAAAATTTAAATGCATGTTTAGTGAATGGGAGATGAAAAAAAAAGTGCTATGTAAATTGGGAAATTATGGTAATGTAATTGATGGCGGATGGTGCGGTTTCTTGTTTATGTTCGAGTCTAAGTGCGTGCTTTTGACAGAGAAGATCTCTTTTTAATACGTGGAACGTGCTTCGATTATAGGAAGGAAAAGTTTGAGAAAATTGTTCAAGGGAGAGATTTTTGTCGAAAATTTATCATAAAATAAGTTTTATCTGTATTTTAAAGATTTGTATGGACACTTGAAAGTTTGAAGGCGGCTGGGAATAAGCATAAATATGAGTTTTTCACTGGATCAACTTATAATATACAGAGACATATACAAACTATATCTCTGCATAATATAAGTACAAAAAACATGTTCCTGTTCATACATACGAGAATAAGTCAAAAAGTGAAAGATCTTTTGCAAAATTTCCTTCCAGTGTTAAGTAACACTGCTAGTATCCAGCGCTGAATTAGTGTAGTCGACAACACTTCTATGCAACGTGTCACTCTTACACCCGTGCTAGTCCTTGGAGTGTAGCAGACCGTTAAATATGGCAGCTCCATTGTCGACCTGCACCAAGGAGGAAATTAGGGCAGCGGTTCGCTTTTTGATTGCGTAATGTGTTAAACCTGCGGAAATTATTCGTCGAATGCAACACCCATCACTAACAAAAGTTAAGAAATTAAAATGCCAAACGATCAACTGATAAGAATATGGTAACACTATTGTGGGACTTGAAGGGTGTGGTACCCGTTCATTTCATCTCAATGGAACTGTGAACAGTGAGAACAATTTTGATGTGTTGCGAACTAAACTGAAACCTGCAATCAGATCCAAACATCGTGGAAAACTGCAAAAATGTCTCATCCTGCAGCAAGATAACGCTCGACCACATTCTGCCCAACAGACGGTCATGGGCGAAACAATGAAAGAGCTGGGATACAAAGTGCTGGAACACCCCCACACAGTTCAGACCTGGCACCAAACGATTTTCACATGTTTGCGCCTTTGAAGAAGAAGGGATTAAGGGAATGAAGATTTGTAATCAACGAAGTAGTCTCTCTCACTCTCTTTATATATTATTATATAACATTTTAACTACACAATGCAAATAGATAGACAGATAAAATTTAATGTACAATTTTAGCAACTAAAAACAAAAGTTGTTTAATTGGAACAATATAACTTGTTTTAGTTATTTCTATTTTATTTTTGTCAGCTGAAAATATCTGTTCTAAATTTTATAAAGAGCATGAGTAAACTAAAAAAAAATTGCTTTGTTAACTATAATGTTTTTTGTTATCATATATTTGGTGCTCCATCTAGCAGCCATGTCTTTATTAAAATAATTTGATGAATGTATCATAATAAAAATATCCTATTTTTATTTCCTTCCATTTAGAGAAAATGTAAAATATCTGCAGATACTAATAAAACGAATTGTAATAAAAGCAAACACTATTAAAAATACATCTTGATAAGTATATTGCTAAGAAGGAGATATAACTGTATATTTTACATTTCTAAATTGATAAGACCTCTATTTTTATATCATTTTTTTATTAATTGTTTATTTTGATTTGTTCACTTTCGATTCGAAAATATGCGATATTCCCAGATTCAGATAAGCTTCTGGAGATGGAATCTGAAGAGACTAAATTATTTCGGTCTGTATTGTAAAGAAAATCAAAACAGAAATTATGGAATTAAAAATGATCCAAGCCAAAATTTTTTACATCAATGTTTCAGTTATTAATGATTGAATTTAAATTAAAATAGAAGGAATAATAATAATAAAAAAACCCACCATAGGGATAATTTACTTCTCGGGTTCTCTTCCTCAGATGGCCGTGAAACCCTCAATTCAAGTGCCAACTTCGAGGGTGCAAAAAGAAAGAAAGGGCGACAAGTTCCGTTGAAGACTCCGAAAAACAAGTGACAGGCACCCCTCCCCCTCAATGCACTCCCATCGTTTGGCTTTGATAGATGACGCCAATTCAGTTGTCACTAATGCAGAGTAACTGTAACCGAGGAAAAATCGTGGATGGAAACATGGGAATGGCGTGATCCGAAGGGGAGTTGTTGATTCCGGCATTTTCTATTCATACATAACGACAATCGATGGGGGCTGTCGGGTGTGTGTTCTCCCCGGTTTGACATTGCAAATGCGGATTTTGCACCTACTTTTGTGTAAATAAACATTCAGTATCTTTCGATATCGATGCCGGGCGTTTCTGAAATGTTTTGTTTTGAAAAGAAAGAATTCCGTTGCTTTTCAAGGAGCTGTAGTTAGTGACAACTGAAGTTGACAGTATTTGAAAAGCAACAAGAGACCATATTACTAGAGAATGAGGTAACATATATATGTCTTAGGCATATAAAAAGAGATCCATGAAACTTCTACCTGTAATAAGGAAATTTTTGTTTTCCGTACAGGCGAGTTCTAATGCTACCCTGGAAATTTAAAAATATTAAAAGAAATGATGGGAAAGATTTCTAGCCTTTTACCAACCGTTTGAAGATTCTTTCAATTTTTGTTGGCCGTTGTTTTCTTATGAAAAAATTTGGACAGTTAATGAGCATAACAGCCTCTCACAATAATCCCTGTTTATACTGTTTAGTTCTGTGTTTAACTGGGTGATTGGCTGTAATAAAAAAAAAAAGGCTATTCCTAATGCTGTATTACTTTCAATATTCAGTAGAAGTAGGGAAATACTGGGGTCTAATTATTTCACTCCTTCTAGGAAATAATGTGATTGTCTTCATCTAATCCTGTAGAATATTTTGCCTCTATGTTTTATTTTACAATTCCATGCATCCTGAATAATTTTCATGCCGGCGTCCTGGCCTAGGGGTAGAGTGTCTTCCCCATGATCTAGGCCTCCAGGGTCCTGGTTCAGGAATGGGTTCTCTATACCCTGCATTCTATCTGTGATATGTGTGAACGAGCCCCCTGTAATAAGGGGTTGTGCGAGTGAGTGTGTGAGTGTCTTCATGTGGGATTTCTACCCTCAGAAGCAACCGAGTTCCTCTTTCCCTGATCAAGCCAAGGGGGATAAGCAACAGCATAATTTTTATTCTCAGCGAAAACAAATCAGTAATACTAATTAAAAAGATTTATAAGCCTTAATTACGAACATATTAATTGACATAACAATGAGTTAGCTTCCTTTATAAATTTTTCCCGAATGAAAACTTATTTAGAGTTTTGTGTAATCTAAAAGATTATGTCTATCTCCTGTTACAATTTTGGCTTCGGGTTGCGTAGCGTTATGTATTCAATTATAAAAAAATAAATTATATATATATATATATATATAAGGTTCTCGGTGTGTATTGAAACTGTTGAAGGTCTAATGCCTTCTAGTTGGTGCGATGCGTATTTATTGAAAAGTGAGTTCTGGGTCGTCCTCGCCCCTGGGTATGGTTTGAAATTCTAAATTAGCTCTCGTGTCGCTTCGAAGCCTAAAACCAATTTAAGCTAAATTTGCATGTTATAAAGTTAAAATAAATTAAATTGTTTGCACCCATTAAAAGACTTGAAATATCCTTTATAGATTAACATATTATCTATAAATACCTTTTCTCAGCGCATAATATTGGGCAATGTAACCAATGTAATTCAAAATTAAATCTTGCTCAAACTTTTGATGATGTATAAATACGTCGTAATTATAATTAAAACTACTTCATTTTTAACGACATTGAAGAATTTTAAAGTTTTCTTAGAGCTAAAGTTTCATTTTTTTGTCATTAAATAGTGGATTTAAACTTCTTAATATACTTTATCCAGTTATCCAAAGCAGAATTTGTTTGCTCTTTTTCCAATGATGTTCACTAAAATTTGCTTCAAGAATTTAGAAAAGTGAAGTAACTAATATAATATCTGTCAAATATACAAATCACAAAGAAATATACATTCTGGTGAAACAAACCCAAAATTTCATCCATAAAATTCTATGAATGTGATTTATAAACATTCATACAATTTTATGGATGGTATTTTGCTTTTGTTTCACCAGAATGCATATTTCTTTGTGATTTTTTGGTCCTTTTTCATAGCTTTGTAACTTGTATTTCGCAATCCAGAGCAGAAATGACTTACATTTCGAATAGAACAGGAATGGAGGAGAATAATGTCATAAGAGATGCAGTTTTGTTACAATTCTACTAAAATAACTTACTATGTTTTCACGCCTTAAGAAGTTTCTTAACAAAATAAAAATTGTTAATATCGACATTCAGTACGACGTTGAAACTTTTTGGATTATAGGGATTATAGGGATTATTTGGAAACTTATGGAAACATAGTAAGGATTTCTTGGTGTTTTTTATTCATTTCAAAACAAACATATTTTAGGATACCCTAGGATAATAGGGCCAATTTTATTTCAAACTAAAACTGTAGAAAAAAAATTGAAAAACACGTGATTGCTAATGCTACCATTCTTATAAAAGTTTTATAAAATTTAAAATTTTACTTTTTAAATTGAAAATTTTATTTTTATTTAATTTAAATTTAAAACTTATTTTATTTACTTAAAACTTTTATTTTCACTTTCAAATTTAAAATTTCGCTGTACACTTATTATGACGATAATATGGCTATTGATTATAATTGTATGACTTTTCCACTTATCAATAAAATTGTTAATATTTGGTTTTATATATTTAAAAAAAACAATGATGAAGAGACACAATAGCTTTATTGTTCATTAAGGGAGTTTCATTCATTTCTCTTTGAAAATATATAAATAAAATCAAAACGAAAATTAAATGCCGTAAAAATGATCAAAAGTGTTGAATATTTCTCTAAAAGAACAAAGAAATTGTACAGAATAAATATTTAAACAAACAATAACAACAACAACAAAATTCTTAAATTTTCTAAGAACAATAAAATGCAAATTCTACTGGTGTTATTAACCCTTTTTTGTCTACGACTAGAATTGTGGCTGTTGAGATTCACAAAAGGTTCATATATCTTTTGAAAAATATTCATCACTTAATACGAAAAAATTTCTATTAGAATACATCCCTTAAATTCGATAACTACTTGGAAATAATTATAATGAGTATGCACGTAACAATGTAAGAATTATATAAGTTCTTCAGTAATAAAGGTACTCTCGAAAAATTTACAAAATATGAACTTTTATATAGTTTCCATTTTTATTATTCACATTAAATAAAATATTCATTGAAATTCCGGGAAACAAAAACTTTATTTAGTAAAAATATTTATTGAAAATAATTTTTCATAAATTAAAGGAAATAGGCTATTTGGTTCTTTAATATTTACAAATGTATGTTTTTGTACCATTAATAATTTGAAAAGATGGTGAGTTTTACACAATGGCAGTTTTCTAAATTTCAGAAATAGGAAGTTCAGAAAAGGAAAGAGAAACTGATAACTATTTGAAATCATTAAGATAAATCCTTCATTCGGGTGAAAGATCTTTTCTTAAAGTGGACCATATTTTCATTCAAAAATATTATAAAGCATCGTATAGCAAGAATTTCTGAAAGAAATAATTGTAGAATGACCTTCTAGAACTAAGATCCATTTACAGAAAATTCAATGGATCGTTGCAAACCTACACAACAAGGCAAAATATTTGCTTGCCTTCACTGTTCTTTCAATTGTCTACTCAGCCAAAAGAAAGCATTTCATCAAGTTGACTATGACGAATGATTTAACAAACATGCGAATACACGAAGAAGGCTGCATTTTGACTTTGATGAATGGTGCTTCACAGGCAAGCGAATAAGTTGTCTTGACACGTTTTACTAATGACCATTTGGAGGGAAAAATTCAACAAGATAATTCTTTTTCCTAATGTGTCCAACTGAGAGAAACTGATCGTCTCTTTCAAAAGTGAAATCGGTCCATTTTCTGCTCGGAATTGCATTACTAAACAAGTACAGAAAATCATACAATTTGCAAGGAGAAGTCACTACTATTTTTTTCTTGCTTGTTGTAATGTGTTACTAATGATTTCTTTTTCTGGTAAATGCCATGTCAGAAACAACTTTGCAAACAGGAGCCGGAAGACGGATTGCTTGTCAAGTGCTTCTTCATTGACAAACTACATGGCAATTGAAAGTGACCTTTATTTGTTCCGAAAATTCAACTCTGTGAAAATGCAATTTAAAATTATTTTCTTGAAAGTGATTGTGATGCATTTCTCTTATAAACTAACCCATTCTTGATCAAATTATGAAAATGATTTCTAATTTGTCAATGGATTTTGTCCTCATTAATGGCACTTACAAAGTAACACTACTATACATCAACAGAGATATTTATCGAAAAATAATAATGAATCCAATTATTGTAATGACGAAGTTGGTTGTATTTATGTTCATAAACCAGTCATTGAATTACCAAAGGAGTTATTGAGAATTCGATCTATCCTTTCAAAAGGTTTACAAATAAACATTTTTTCGCTTATTAGAAACTCAGTTACAATAAAAATGAATGTTGTGTGTTACCGTTCTAAAATCATACCAATTGCTCTACAGCTACTAAATTTGACACATATATACCTTGGATGGGAAGAATGAGCATTTCAGAGTGACTTTTTGAAAATTTAATTTTTCGGGATTAGTTCCCTTTTGTAACCCCAGAAGGCAGCGCATTCCCGTAGCCTTGAAAGTTATGAAGGAAAGATTTCTTGTTTACTTGGCAATGAAGAAAAGTAGACGTTCACGTGGAGTGTGAGCGATCAGTAGCTCGCGAGGGAAGGCAGAGCAAATTTATTTTAACTATCACGCGGAAATCCAGAGAGTTTCTCTTGAAATTAGTAGTTTATGAAGAAAATAATTTTTATTGTCTTGAATAAATATTCGTAACCGTGATATGGAGTTGATTATCGGAAATTGTAAATAAATAAGCTTGATGGGAATAAATGGATGACTAGTCAAGAAACCTGTTTCCTGTTTTTTCTTGCGTAGAATCTTCTATTTTTTGCTAACAGGAACACAAGATATGTGGTCATGAACAGTGCAGAAATACTTCGTTAGGGAAATATCCCCTAGCGAATTATTTTTATATATATATTGATACCCCAATATTTGACAGAATTAATTAAAAATTGAGTTAGATTTTGGAATTTTTTCACATGACCTTCCGAAATAGCTGTAATGAATGCCTATCATAAATCATATATAACTATTATAAATCATATATATCTATCATAAATCATGTCAAATATCTGTAAAATATAGGCTCAGTCGAGGCTCTGTGTGACTTAATTGACGCGTCGCTCATCATCCGGGTATTGCTACAAAAGCTATTTTCTCTCTTTCTCTTCAGAACGCTCACGCACGCACAGCCTCGTTGAAGCTCGTAGTAAAAATCAACTTTTTAATTTCTTTATTTAAATTGTAAATACAATTAATTTTCTAAAACATCCCAATAATTGGAGTCACAACAAATACACGCAACCGTAATTACGACAATGCCATTGCATAAAAACGAGTCTTACATTGTTTTAAAATTTAAACCAAGGGAGTGATTTCTCCAAAATTTTATCGTATACTCTATTAAAAGGTGTAATAACTTACATAGCATTGGCGAAAAATAGTTACGAAATATTAATCTTTTGCGTAAGTAAAGCATTTTTATTGAATCTATCGTGTGATCCTTGGAATAAATCCATGGCATACGGGTAATACGATCCAAAAATCGAATTTGTGTTTTAAACAAATTTTTCCCCAGATGATGAAAGAAAATTTGACACAAATTGTAGTCATAAAATTCTATACCAAATTTGATATATTTAAGTCACAGCTTTTTTGAGTTATCGTATTTAAAGTGCCTGAAAATACAGACCGATAGACAGTCAATTCCTTGCCAGATTTGACTCAAAATTCGACTAATGTTTGCACTGTAGATGTAAAATTTGTGTACTGAATTTTATTTATTTAGCTATTTTCGTTTTATAGTTATAGCGTTAATGTTTATACAAATTTGGTGTAAATACCGTATACTAAATTTCATCAGACTAGCTCAAAGTGTCTTTGAGTTATTTTTGTCACTGACAGACATTTTCCAAAAAATGTATTGTTGGAATTCAAGAAGCTCTAAAACGTGAAGTTTCGTCAAAATCTCGACTTTGACTTATTTTGACGATGAGACTATTTTCTCCATACCTCGTATACAAGAAAGTAAAAAGTCATTTTTCTATGACGCTCATTTAATAATCGAGTGACAAACTTTTTTGTTTAATTTCCAACAATATATTTCATTGTAGCTCTGAAATTCAAAACGTGTTCTTTGTTTCATCCAATATTTAATAATGTGATTTTTTTTTCATTGTTGAAAATAGAGGAAGAAGTATTCTGTTACTTACAATATCTCGAAATTCGGAAGATATTTAAATTTTGAGTAGTGCTATGTTGTTATGAGATCGTCTCCATGAGAAAAGTTCATGTACGCTATAAACAGAACTGAAGTAAAACAATTATTGTAATATTGATTTAATTACAGACAATTTGGCGGAATCATGGATATGAAGCTCTGTCTAAATGGTTTATCTGAAATCAAATTTAACTCATATTCCTGGGGAACCAGCTGGCAGTCTATAGTTGATTATATCCGATATATACAATTATTATCGATATGGATAATTGGACATATCGGATAGTAAGGAAGGAAAGGAAAGAAAGAGGTAAGATTTTGCTATGCAAAATAATCCTATAACATGAACAGAAATTAATATACGTATTTCCTGATGAATTATATTTAAATATAAAAAGCGAAGGCCTCTGACAATAAAAGAAAGTAAAAAAGCATTTTAACGAAGGATGAAGCAATCTTTTGATAGACAAAGTTTTTTAAGTGACTTGCATTTTTATTAATTTGGTTAGTTTTCCGCTTTTATGGAGTATATTTTTGTGTCTGAGAGTATATTTTTTAAATATCGTTATGTTTACATAATTTTCTAAGAGGTATAAATTTTGTATGCCTCTTCAATTAAAAAATATAGATTTTAATGCTACTGAGGTATATTTTTAGCCAAATCAATTGAATTTCAACTATTTTCTCGATAATATATATTTTGTAGTACCATTCAGTTCACGTCATTTTCTCGGCGGTATAATTTTATTCTACATTTACCACTAAAGTATATAATGTCCTATATTACTAAAATATGTATTTAGTGAGATAAATTGAAACTGAAATGTTTTCCTAATGGTTCATATTCGATTTATGCTTTCTCGGTAATATATATATTTTGTATGATAGCACGTATGTATTTACATTATATTTTCTGCTTTATAAGTAAGGTTTTAGCCAAATAGAAATTAAATCAGAAAAGAGTGAGAAATCTTTTCGTTGGTAGTTGTTTTTTTTTGTTGTATGTGTGATGTCCATCGAAGATTTACTCAACTGAAGATAATGCTGTAAATGTGTATGAAAAAAAAATATTCATCACATTTTTGAAACTGTTTTGACATTTCGTTTTCAGTAAGAAGTCACGATTAGTCATAGATTAATGATGTTACATTTGTTTTAGTTTTGTTTTTTGATGAATTCAGAGCGGTAAAACTTCTCTTTTATTCTCTTTAAAACAGTGAAGAGAACCATAAGCTGTGTCAAATAGCAAACTACTAGTACTATAAAGCAGAATTCTTCTCCAGGTTCAGATTCTGTTGTGTGGGGTTAAAAACTTCGAATCAATGAAAGACAAACTCCACGGAAAGCTTTTAAACATTTCTTTGGTTCGTATGTTAATAATCCTCCTATCTTCTAATTTCTAAGAGAACTTCTCGATATACTTTAAAGTAGAGCTTCATGGGAAACTCGGCTTTTCAACTTGACGAATATGGTTCCTGTATCTTATCTGCTCAGCTTATTTACTTACTTCGGCCTTTTAATATCTTTCTGCTCTTATCAAAGAAACTTCCCTCTTTACAAGAGCGTTGAAAAAAGGAAACACATATCCCCTCCAGCTTATCTGAAAGCACTTCCATGTGGAAAAGGATTTTAAAATTTCCAAACTCCTAAGTGCCACTTCACCGAGTAATCGCCTCTTTTCTTTATACATATCCGTGTGTCATTTTTTTTCTCGTTTCTTTTCGGTTGTACTCGGCAATCTTCGTAATCCTTTCCCGAACTGCTCCTCGGAATCAGTGGAGATTATATTCCTTTGATCCTCTACCATAATCTTCTACAGCTGATGATTCCGAATCCCTGTTACTTTTTTTCCCCTCTATGTTCGATTCTTCTTTTGCTTTCGAATTTCAAGATATCCTGAAAAGTCTTTTCTTAGAATGAGGGTTAGGGAGGGGCAGAAATATGGGGGAGGGGGAATGATTTAAAACCCTCCCTCCTGGAAAAGGAGATAAGGAAAAAAAAGAGAGGAAGGTTTCGTTAAAATGGCAGTGAGCTGCACTGTGGATGTCCTCCTGATGTATGTCGTCCACCTCCTTAACTGCACCCGTTTAATCAGGGTGCGTAAGGAAGGATTTAGTGGGGGATTAATCATCACCTAATTGCTCCAGCACTCATCGCTTAAGCTCATTTTTTTGTTTCCTTTTTTAATTCTTTTTCTGGAAAGTTCAAGGATGAACTAAGGAGAAAGCATCTGAAATGGTTCTTGTCTTTACAATAAAAATAAAATTTTTTGCAGTATATTGTTTAAAAATCTGTGGCGCTGCATACATTTCTCGGATAGCTATATGTATGTCTAACTTTTAAAAAATCAGTATTAACTTCAGTCAAGTCGTATTTTTTTCTTACCTGCTAACGTATTGATAAAGTTACTTTTTAGATTTTCCAATTTACACTGATTTTGTATCTATGACAAATAACCAATAAGAGATTTATCAATTAGGTATTCTTGCCTAAATATTATTTATTATCCATGCACCAGCTACTATTGGCCTCAAACGACAAATTAAATCGAATACTGTTAATACAACAATAAGACACCATTTGAAGAGTACATAACGTTTTTGGAATTAAATCTTTTGATTAGCCTGTTTCAATTATTAAAAGTTTTCCTTTAGAAATCTGCGTTAGAAAAATTTATTTGAATTTATGGGCCAACTCTTCGGGCCTCTATATCTAACAATAAAGGGAAGTTCACTTTTAGATTCGCTAATAAAGAGCAAAAATATTTTTGACTTTCTTGCGAACATACTATTCTTAGTATTTATCACAAATTCACCTAATAACAATTTGGAATCCCTTTTTTTATTTGCTTGTATAAGAAGTAACCCTAAAAAATTATTGTAATCATCAAAAATTTCGAAAAACAAGTTTGATGAATTTCCTCATATTTGGTATCGCTGAACCCGAAAAAAAAAATTTTGGAATTTTATCTCTTTTTCTGTTCGTGAACACAATAACGCAAAATCTTTTGGATTTTGGTTCGTCATTTTAACACCAAATTTGTAGATTTATATCAAATTTAAAACCAAATTCAATCATAGAAAGTCTATCCGAAGTGTCACAGTGCATATAAAAACAAGAACTAAAAGTCTCGAAGAGATAAATCCATCAAATTTTTTACCTAGTTTACCATCTGAAATGTAGACCAATGTAACACTTTAATCTCAATCCGTAAAATGGTTGACCGTCTGATGGTCGGTGCACTTCATCCATGTTGTAATGTCTTGATCTAGACTAATCAAATAACGAAGCCGAATTTCCAGACAATTCTTTATTTTACAGCCCTATATATACAAAGAACAACTTGTTCTAATCTTGGTTAAATAAATAGTTATTTTCACCTGTAGTAGGAGACACAACAGTCAAAGTCGAAGGCTTTCTTGAAATTCAGTTGGTTCTCGAACTCCGAACTTGTAGGCAACTCGTGCAATTCGTTTCTTCTCTTCTCTTAAAAAAAATGTCCGCACTTTATTTCGGCGACAATCTCCGCCTCTTAATTTACATTGGTCATTTAAGCTCTCTTTCGGCCAATCGGGGTTCAGCCATATGCTCTCTCAGCGGCGCCAGTGGGTCGTGGGAAGGTCCTTTCATAATGAGAAACATTTAGCATCCAGATTTTGGACACCCCTTTCTGTTTGAAGGTACTATCAATACCTCTTGGACGAAGAATTCCACATGTGGTCTTTCACTGTAGTCGCTAATGAACAGATGCAAGACCATCTAGGTGAAAAGATCCACCATCTGGCTATCCCGAGGAGTTTAGTAAGTAACAGCGACGAGACAGCTGGCTGTAAATGTCTTATCAGTACTGGGAAACGGGGAATGTCACAATGTTAACTTGATAACTCAAATGTGTAATAAATCTAAGTCATTTTCAGAGATTCTAATAATGAGAGTTAAATATATTACTGACTTTCCTGCGATTTTGCTTTCTTCATATTTATTGAAAATTCGCCCAATAATGGTCTGAACCTCGTTTTTACTTTTTCTTGTGCGAATTATAGAAAGAGAAAATTTTACTATATTTACTTTGATAAATAGCCCCTTTTCAGGTCTTCCTGAAAAATATATTCATAAAAATATGTCTGTCTGTCTGGGAATACAATTTTTTAAGACATTTTAAGATAGATGTATAAAATTTGGAATGTGGAAGACGTTTTGTCTGTCCGAATATGTATAATTAACGTAAAAAAAATAGATAAGTAACATATGGAGCACATATTTAGCATCTTAAATGGAAATCTTTATCAAATTTGAATCAAATCGGCAGCCGGTTGTTCTGCCCTAGGGGTAGCGCGTCTTCCCTGTGGTCTAGGCGTTCCGGGTTCGAGTCCTGGTTCGGGCGTGGTTGTTCTTTTCCTTGTGTTCTCTCTGTGAAGTGCGTGAATGAGCCGCATTGTAAAAGGGGTTGTGCAAGCTGTCTTCATTCGAGCTAGAAGTTTGACTTCTGCCCTCGGGTGCTCAGGGTTCTTTACCCTCAGAAGCTACTGCGCGAAAATTTGGCTTAAAATAGTCACACGACAAAAAAAAAAAAAAAAAAAAATCCTCAAAGGTTGTCCCTCTTTGAGTCATACTTGTAAATACTACTATTCAAAATGCAGCGATGCGGATAAATGAAATTTGAAATGTGATCTCATTGATTAAATTATTCTGCTTTAAATTTTTGTTTCATTCGTTAAAGCCTAAAAACCTTAATCTGCGGGACTAAAACTGTCAAAATTTTGAGCATTCATGGCATTTCTACAGGGATCAAAATTTTATGCACGAGAGAGAGGGGACAGCAGATTTTTGTAGAGTGTATGTGAGGAAGTTTCAGGCATACAACAGCCATTGGATGAAGAAAAGTATTGGTAAAGCCAACAATGAGACAGTTTTTGAAAATTATTTAAAATTATTAAATAGTTTTTCTAGGAAATATAAAAGGACAGCTTTGACGTTACTTCGCCAATAATTAAATCAAAGACAAATGGATCAATTAGCACAAATAATGTAATAAAACTTTTTTAATCCCTTGACGTAAGGTTTGTTAAATCTTCTAATTGGATAACTCAAATGTATTTAACCTTTCAATTAAACCTTCAATTTAAATTTCAATTTTGATACATCATATTTGGGACAATTATTGTTATTTTAATCCATACAGAAATATAAAGAACGTATGAAATACTTTAGAGTGTTCAAGTGGTTTTCAAGTTTATATTTATTTTTCTCATTGATTAAATTTTTGATTTAAACATCAATTCCATTTTGCTATTCTATTTAACAGCTAGTGTGTCATTTTATGTGACAGTGAATCATTTGACTTCAATATCTATCGATAGATCAAACCATTAGGATCTATCTTAATTTCTTTTATAGCTTCTAATTCTCGAAATCTTCAATAGACCTTTTATTTCAATTAGCATCTAATTTTATTTAACGATTTCTTAGTTGTAATCTTTGATATAAATCGACCATCACTGCAATTGAAAAACAATTAAAAAAACCAAATTGCTTCTGAATATCGAGACCTGCCTAAGCTGCCATCCAATCCACTTCCACCATTTTAAACAACCCACTGATAATCGCACGTTGTGATTAATTCCAATTCATAACCGTTTCCATTAACATTCCTTCAAAATAATGCCCATTGGTTTCCTGAGGGTCGTTTCTGGGGTAAAAAGACCTTTATTAACTTTCATTGAGAAGTCCCTTTCCGTTGGTCATTTCGCCATTGGAAAAGCCATAATGCTTCAACCTTAATGATAACGACTATCGTTCCAATGGCGGTTGCTGCTGCCGTTTGTGTTTACTTTCAGTAAAGCTGATGCTTATTTTAGTTCCCGAATGGAATGAAATGGAATCCCGCTTTGTGTGATGTTCTTTCAGCGGCAGTTAGAGAGGATGTGGGTTGTTTTAATTCATCTCTTCTGGCTCGGAAAGTTGGGGAATATGGCGGAAGATCTATAATTAGCTTCAGCGCAATCATTTGGCGAATTAAGCGAGTTTTTCTTTTCTTCTGCGAAATAATGGTCGTTTCTGTATTGTTTTTCTGTGATCAATAAACATTACCACTTTGAAATATTTTAGAAAACATATTTCGAATAATAATATGCAGAAAGATAATATGTATGAAAAAAACACCTGAATTCTGTATTCACTTGTTATCATGACAAAGTGGATGAGGAAGCAGTTTTAAAAATCTAATGAAAAATAATTTGGTTAATGGTAACAAAGAATATATCCTTTTGAAAGATATTTATGGATACATGTATACAAATGAACGTCAAGAAACTATGTTGCTCCCTCCCCCCCCCTGTCCTTGTTAGTATAGCACCTGATGTTGAAAGCTAAGGAGGCAAGAAAGGATCTCTATTTTCACTGATAAATTTAATTATCCTATGGATTTTTTTTGCCTGGAAAGGAAGTTGCTGGCGTCTCTGTTAAACCATTCTTGTTCATGGCTTGATAATGGTTTTTTCGTAAGCCAAGAGATTGTGAGGATGCATTCCGTAGCATAATGAAGTGTCGTGCAAATCCCACCACAACTGTATTGTTCACTCTCCCACAGATTGAACCTTTTGAGGTAGGCAGGAAAAGTGTCGTGTTCTAAGAAGAAAATAATATCCTCTTTGATCCAGTGAGTGGGATGAAGGCTAACTGAGGGCAGGATATCAAAAGCTTTTCTGCCTATATCACCATTGCTCCAATATCTTTGGCATTCCTCTAGGAAGTAGTCCTCTAGTCCTCTAGTTTTCCGGGGGAGGTCTTTTACATGTGGTTTAAGAAGCTTTGTTTGCGTATAAAATTACGCATTTCGCGTTGCGTCCTTCGCCAGTTGGTCTGCTTTTTTATTACCTACTAGCCGTCTTTGACGATCAACTGGTTTGCCAGGAGAAATGCTTTCTAAAATTTTCAATTAAATATTTATGTACCATGCTCTCTTAATAACTTCTTCAGCAAAATGAATTCAGACTTCAAATTTCGATATTCAAGTGACTCATATTAGTATAGTAATCTTACGAGAATTTGTTCATTGTACTATATATCTCTCTAAGTGCAGTCAGTTGTCGGGGAATTATGTCGTAAATATTACGTTTTATATTTATTCAATAACATTACGCTTCCATTTAAACACTTGCTGAACATCACACTTTCCTCGGTTTAGTTTGTAATAAGACTTAATTTAATCATTCAGTTTGAGTTTTTGTCAAGGTGACACACTCTTAACGTGATCTTGCAGGTTAAATTTTACTTTCATTCTGTAGTTTTGTAGCAGTTTGCTGGAAAATATGATTATAGTATTTTTTTAATTCATTAAAAATGGAAAAAATTAAATTTAACATTGGCATCAATGAAAAAAGATAATTTTTTGAATTTTAATTTGATTTAAGAAATAGTTTTGTGCTTTAATATTATCAGAAGTAATCGCGGAAAAATGCCAAAATTTAGCTTAATTTTAATAAATTATAATTCTAATTAAAATTTTTAAAAAATCTCTCTAGGTATACTTTTTCGTCCTCCAAAGTATATACAGGGTGTTGCCGAATTTGACCGACAAATTCAGAGCGGTGATAGTAGGAATCAAGAGGATCATACAACCATACAACACCATACAACATGAGACCCCAAACGACGTTTATTAGGAATATAATATAGAGAGCCGGAGAACTGTTGGAATTTGTAAAAAATTAGTAAAAAAATAACAAATGGTGTTTAAACTATTATTTTTTTTAAGTGAAAGCACATTCTTAAAAGTTTTTTCCATGCTGGTAACATGCGGATTTGATGATCTAGGGTGCCATAAATTTCTGAAAACGAAAGAGTAGTTTAGAATGCAAAAATATTATGACACCGGAAGGGATTTACCATGACCAGTGATGACCCTTAGGACTCAACCATAGTTCCCGCCAGTGTTGCTGTTGTGGCGGCCGGGTCATCCGATTAATCAGCATGCTTTAGTGGCGGACCGGAGTAACCGGGTAGGGTCACCTAATTGTTATTGTGCGTATAACAGACAGAGCATGAAAAACCTATCAATTATACATTGTTTTCTAAGTGCAAAGTTACTGCATGATAAAGAAATTGATCCATGGAGCCTTTTCGTTAACTATTGAAGATGTTACCATCTCTTTTTAATAAAAGTAAATGACTCTGTTTTATCAACCCTAGATATTTTTAGAGGGGGGGGATTTATGGATAACTTTTGAAATCCATTAATACGGATAGGGGAAAACATATACAAGATGGTTGCAAGGAAAGCTACTGCTTTCAAAGGTATATTTATAAGATTGAGAAGAATTACAGCGTTGATTGACCAATCATTTAAAAATTATAAAGCTATAAAAATATTCATTAACTTTCAAGGCGATAGCTCCGAGAAAACAATCGAGCTGTATGCATCCAATATCAAAACTATTTTACAATTTCAGCAGTATTTCTGGCATTATGGTTTCAATTTTGCAACCATCCTTGACTTAAGTTCATCAGTCAATATTAGTTGACAACTGTCGCGGAGAAAACAAAACATTTTACCTTTTATGTAATCTTATAGAAAAATCACAAGGAGTAGGATCAGGGCTGCATAAGAGCAAATGCTGAAGAGTTTGCCATGTTTACCAAGAGACTCATCTTAGCAGTACGGCAATTTTGTATTCAAAACTTATTATTAGCAATCTACTTAAGCAATAAATAAATAGTGAAACAATAAGCTAAATGATATTATTTTATTTCTTAATTTACAGCTAGCTTGATAAAGTGATTTTTTTTAATTTTTTTCATAATATATATCACACCTCTAAGCAAAAGTCCAATGCAGTAATCAACATTTCTACCGTTCTCCCCCCTACTTGATTTGCATATTAAAGCTTTCTAGTCTCCACCGCCTTTTTTAATCAATTTCATCTAATAAAACCAGTTTAAAACAAGGGAAAATCGAAATTAAGATAGATCTTCACAAAAACTGGACTTAATTTTTTTCTGAAAATCTCTTGTTAATATATAACTTATCTTTTTCAACAATATGATACAAAACTGTCTTTCAGAAACTAATACGTTTTGCCGCTTCATCTATTTCCATCAAAAGACCTTCAATTTCACACATAAGAATCGATTAAATCAAGCAACTGTCTTGTAAGGATCTAGATTAGATTCCCGTCACAAATTTCTATACTTCTCCGACACGCTCTATCCCCCGAGTTCTTTCTTTTGTCCCGCTTTATCCCGAGTTTAACAAGGGATAATGAAGCAGCGAACTGTCATCGAAAGAGCTTCGACCAGAAAGATGGGATCCCCTATGATGAAAACTTTCGATAAATTTTCCAAAGGCGTGTTCTCAGAGCGGTTATCTTGATAGCGAGGATCAAATAATGAAGGCAACAAATTTCCGCCAGAGGGCGTCGTGGTGGACGGATGAATGAATCTAATGACTCGCGAGTCGAGTGAAAAATGACTCCTGGGAGAAATGACGTCGAAAAAGAAGGAGAAGGCCAGCTTTTACTTTTATTGGTGTACGAGTTTTTTTGGAAAATTTTCCTTAGGATTTGTTTTTTATGTATTAGAAGCTTCATAGATACTTTTGAAAAAAGAGAATTAAAAAAAAAAAAGCTCTATGAAAGCTTTATGAAAAAAATGCAGTAAAAGTTTCATCCTCAACTACTTTAATATTTTTTGTTTGTTTTTTATTTATAGTCATAGCTTTGATTTGGTAAAGATTTATTATAATTCATTTTTGATCTAACAAAGAAAAAAATTGATGTAGCAGAAAAAAAAAGTCGATGATTATAGAAAATCAAATATCGGTAGGATGCGTTTTTGTAACGGGAGGCACAAATCGTTCAAGGAAAAAAAAATGAAGACTAATTTGTAAACTTAAACGCTGTAGGATGATAAGACTTTGGGCATAATCTTCTGCTTTGTCTTCGAACACTTTGACAGCATCAGCTTTTGAATTTTGTGGGAAAACAATTTATATCATACAATGAATAAAAAGAATGCTTTCCTGGAAGCGAAAATCTTTCTAACATGGAAACAGAAATTCGGTGTTTTGAAACGTTTTTTAGTGTAGGTTAGCTGTAACTGATATTTATTTTTGATTAGTCTTACAAGAGCTGTTAAAATAATCCTATTGATTATTCAGAATCAGGGGGAAAGTGAAGAATTGTCAACTGCTTTTGCCGCCAGAGTTATCGTAAAAGTTGTTAAAAAAATTCGCCAAATGGATGGACGAATCTTCACATTAACATATAATTTTATTTTCTTGATAAAAAGAATTCAAATCCCTACAAAACTATGTACAAAACTAATTTTAAGGAAAACTATTAAAATTAAAGATATAAGAATAATGGGAATAAAATTAATATCGCCTTAAAAAGGCTAATTTTGCTGAATTTTAACACATTACAAAAATTTTTTTTAAGGAGATTGAATACTGCGAAGGTATAAGCAAATGTTAAAGTTGTAATGCATATTGAACTGGGTGGAATAGAACCTGGGACCTTTTGGTTCGCAGCCGAGTAACAAGACCACAAGACAACAGCAATTTCTGTGTATCGTAGCTGTTATCTGGCTTATAAGCTTCACCACAGTACTTCCTCCAGTGAGTCGGAGGTGAGACGAACGATTTATTACTGCTCTCCAGATCAGAAGGTTGCGCGTTCAAATCACATCCGAGTCGCCATTGTGGATATTGAAATGGGTGAAATAGAACCTGGGACCTTGTGGTTTGCAGCCGAGTAACAAGAACACAAGATAAAAGTAATTACTTGTGTCCCATAGCTGTTATCTGGCTACACACTTTGATGAATTTTAAATTAAATGGAAATTGAACTAAAACTAACTGGTTAAATTTAGCTAATTTCCATTGCCAAAAAAGTAAAAGTCAATTTTCGTAGTTCTAGGTTAAGCTGTTTGATCTGTAGCGTTTAACCGAACGCACAACGTACATTTCATGGAAAGCATGCTAGCCCATGTTTTGATTAAATTAACATTTTTATTTTGGGGATAATGGTAAAGGATTCCTTTGTTATAGTATTTACAATTCGTGATTTACATGCGTCCCTACTAAATTTGAATTATATGAAGATTGAAAGATGTATTATTGTTATAGAATAATACCCGGAATGGCGACTTAAAATAAAAGCTATCAATTTATTAATTAAAATTCATTACATCTCCTTCAATGTAATCTCCTCCTGTCAATGGACGTCGGCCAACTTTTCATTCAATCATTAATTGGCATATATTAATCCTTTTTATGAAGCTCGTTTCAGAGTTAGTAGCGAATTTATTTTTATATAACTAATGATACAAATTGATGACGATAAAAAAGCAATTTGAACCCAGGAAAAAGAAAAAGTCATACGGTGCCATATTAAATGGATACGAAGCTCATAGAGCCGTAGTTCATGAATTTTTGTCAAAAATTCCCGATTAGTATGGACACTGAAATTATCGCTTTGTGGACACACATTATCGCTTTGCAAAGACCATGATTTATTCTCTCACAATTTTGGTTATTTCTACTACTCATTTGGCCTTTCAGAGTGTAATTCATGAATTCTCTATCATCTGTATACATTTTATTTCACACAAACATACTTGCTATTGATAATTTCAGCTTCAGTTTTATTAATGCTCCGGTTTAAAGCAGCATTAAGGCTATTTTGTGAAGGACCTCTTAATTTGGAACCGCAGTCAGATGACGAGGCCGACATCTAAGCTGGCACACCCTCTCTAAAATTCCATACCAAACCAAAGGGAGGACGTTTGGCCCAGACGGATTTAACGTGCACAAGACCCTCTTACCTGCAGATTCTTCAGGTCTCGAGCCTGAAAACTTCTTGCTCAGAAGTAGAGACTTTATCACGATGACACCGCTGCCTGTTGGCATTGATAAAGGTTTTCCACAGCATTTCAAGTATTTTTGCCTCAAGAATTATTCTCAGCAAACAGGTTTTAATGTATATTCTTTATTGAATTAGATTCACCATCTCAGGTGGCGATCTGACCGCGGTTCAAAATTACGAGGTTTGTCCCAAAATAGCTCTAGCGTTGACTTAAGACGGGACGTTAATGTAACTTAACTAAACCTGATGTACACAACAGAAGAGTTTTAAGAGAATGGGAATTTATATTTTGTTTTGACTTTTTTATTTTATTTGTTTATTTTATTTTATAAAATAATCCTTATTTTGTAAAATATGTAAGCATTTCCAATATTTTCACATTCTAATTTGAAAATAATTATAGTTAGTGGTTTCATTAGATAAAATGGTATTGATTTGCACACAAAAATTTTGTGTTATTTTCTGAACAATTTCTAATGCTCATTTAAAAAAGTATTGATTAATTTTTGTGTTGTAAATCAATAAGAAAAATGTTTAGAATTTTTTTTTATTGTTTGATAATAAATCGTCTTTATTTTTTATTCTATATTTTCAATGACAATTGATTATTTAATAATTAATTCAAAAATACAGATGCAAATCTGTTAAAACTGTTAAAATATCTGTTAAATGGCTCAAGTCTAATTTTTTTTGTTAGAAAAAATATATTTAGAAAAGATAGAATTTTGAGCCAAATCTAACGAGGGATTACCTGTCTGTCAATCTGTATTTTCAGAAAAATGTAAATACGATAACTCAAAAGCGCAGTGACCTAAATATATCAAATTTGGTATGGGATTTTGTGTCAAATTTTTATTTTAATCGGTAGGGGAAAAACACATTTAAATCACAAATTCAATTTTTGGATACTATTAACCATATGTCATAGATTAATCGGTAGAAACCTCTCCAGGCATCACATGATAGATTCAGTAAATATGGCAAATCAGGCCAGAGGTTAATATTTCGTAAATATTGTACGCTAATGGCATACAAAGTGTTTTCTGGGACAACACTTTTATTAAAGCGTATACGAGAAAGTTTCGTTCGGAATACTCCCACTAATATTTAATTAGAATATAATTCACAGGATAAGTATTTAATAAATTTATAATAGATGAATTCTTTACATGTAAAGTAGAGGTATAAATACCCTAATTATCTGTAGTGCTGTGATCTGATAGGTTAATTAAAGCTGCATTTTCTACAGGCATTTAGGAGCAAATGAGGTATTAAAATGGCCCATTCACATCTTGCGTTAAAGAGAGTTTATCTCAAGATAACCATCTTTCATTGATGCACTTATTCAGTTGTGGATCGCTGTCTCAACACTCCAAGTGAAAATCCTCCCTTCCTCTTATGTTTTCCATTAGCATGCACTGCTGCAAGCAGCCATTGAATATTATACCTGATAGCGCAAGTAATAGAGTGCTGCTAAAATTATAAGTGCCACTGTTGTGCTATAACGAGAAACCATTCACTTCGGTAATGAGGGAAGCGTTTCGAACATCCCAGCCAACCCCTCCACCCCTTTTCGTTCGATCTGGAACGAGTAAAGAAAACTAGTGCAGACTCCCCCCATAAAAGCAACGGAAACATACCCATAAACATTTTCGTTAAAAAGGAGAGCTCCTGCCTGTCTAACGCGGCTATTAAAATCGGCTACCAATAAAGATAAGCACCGACCGAAGCCCCGTTGCCAACGGAGAAATGTCATTTAGGTGTTGCCAGATGCAGCGAGCTATTGAGGTTCGACCGAAATACACTCTGCGCGCCATCGAAAGCAGTAATGGCTTCGTGTTAATCATTCAGGAACTGCTCGTTCTATGATTTCTGCTTTCACGCCTGCCGCAGAATCGCTTGCTAGTTCTGGAGAGGACACACCTACCACCCCTGCCGCAAAATACTTTCAAAGACTCAGCCTCTCCCCCATCTCTCTTTCTTTTGTCTGCTTTCCGAAACGTTCGATATATTGAGACGAAGAAGCACTCGTTGGTTGTTGAATTTTTAAGGAAGATTCCTGTTTCCGGAGATTAATAGAAGGGGTTCTGTTATATGTAAGTAGAACAAGCGGAAGTTGTTCCGGGTTTCTGAATGTGAGTGGTATACTGGCACTTCAAAGTGAAGAAGATTCAATCTCTTACAGATGTACCGCTTTTTCTGTAATGTTTTATTTTAAGTATCCAGTATAAGCGCGGTTAATCCAAAAAACAGAAGAAGGGAGAGGCCATTTCTGATAACGAATTTTTTTGTCCAAGTAATGAGCATCTATAATTGTAACTAATTGGAGAGTGTAATTCTGGAATGTTTTGACTTTAAAACGAATTTAAAGCTTTCTTTTTAGTCGACACTTAATTTCTTAATAAAAATTTGCATATGCAGGATTATAATAGATACACTAAATATGCATATTTAATAATAGTTGTTGAGAGTATATGAGATAAACATTAAAAAAAAGCAGTAATTGTTGTTTGTTTTTTGCGCTCTTCTCAACGTTTTGGAACAGCAATGTCCCGCCACCTTTCTTTTTGATAGGCTCCAACCAATGTTGACTCCATGCATTATTCAATAAAGTCTTGGAGAAACTAAAATATCAACAACAACACATATACATACACATATAAATACAAATACACAAGCAAATAGAATACAAACGCATATATATGCAACACATATACATACACAATTACAACACATATACATTCACAAACAAATAGAATTCAAACTCATACAAATACAACACTTATACAACATATACAGTGTTTTTTGTATTTTTGACTCCAGATTCTTTTCGAATAACCAGGTTTTCTTTTAAACCCGAGTTTGGTTATCAGCGGCTGTAATTATTAATTGTTTATAATTGGGATTTTCGGATGTATTCTATAATCAAAAATCAAAAGGCATGCTAGTTTTAGATAATAAAGACAAGTTTAGTTTTGGTTTAATTTAACCTTAAAAGAATGCCACTTGTATTCTTGATTATTTATCAAAACATGAATGAATAAAAACATTTTTCTTTTATATTTTCTCGTCATGGTAAGTTTTGAGTTTCGTCATTTAAAAATAAGAACGAATATTCATTCTACCCTTTATCCTATTAATCAAATTAGTCTGAACATTACACATGTACGATTTTGGTGACAATACCATATATACCATTTAATTTACATAACTTATTGATTTTTAAAACGATTATGTTCATAATGTTCATATATATATATATAT
>JAPMOR010010977.1:276317-339187 GCA_026543865.1 Argiope aurantia
ATATATATATATATATATATATATATATATAAAGAGAGAGAGAGACATACAGGGCAAAGTGAAAAGTTGCGAAATCCATTTGTGTCCAATAACATTTTTGGCATAATAGAGCGTCAACACACACACACACACACACACACACACACACACACACACACACACACACACACACACACACACACACACACACACACACACAATCATCCTTTTTATTAGTAGAGATCTAAACAATGGAGTAATTTCTGGCAATCATCCACAATGAAACATTGTTACGCTGACAAAAGCAAAACGTTAAAACTTACGTGATCAGGTTAATAATTAAATTTGGATTTTTGGATCAGGCAGTTAGAGATCACCGCTTTAATTCTGCTCCGATTATCTGCGGTGTTTATTGGCTTAGAGAATGCTAAAAATGCGGTCTTGTGACTGACATTTTTAGACTGGCATGGAGTGGAGCAAAACAGTGGGGAAGGTATCGTCTTCGGCAGTGGTCGTGGTTCAGAACTATAAAGTATATCTCAATATAGCTTTCATTTTGTTTTAAAAAGTGCTCATCGATGATACTGGAATCAATCTGGTCTCAAAATAACGAATGAATCGATTCAGAAAACTGAAGCAATAATTTATCTTTTAATTTTTGTTTTACCTTATGCTGTCTTTAATAACTTTTCTTAAATTAAAATTATTGCATTGCATACTTTATTTGAAGAATTGTTACTGATGGGCTATTTTACAGTACAACATGACTTCCCTAAAAATAGTTAAAAATTTCATTCACAAGTCAATTATTTCTTTTAAAGTATGAGTTTTTAGAATGGAATCAAAATACTAGTTGGACGTTCAAAAATAGTTTCCTATTAAAACCGTTACATAATAAAAAGAGCTGTATTAAACATTATAAGTGAAATTATTGAGATTTTATGATTTACAGACAATAGGAATGGGCAAGCTAAACCATTTCTGCATCAAAATAATATTAGATTCTTTTTGCTCATTAATTCTTACTTCTGAATTTATATATCAAAAATCTAAATCTCATATATCATTGAAAATATAATCTGTCTATGTTGAGTAATATTATTTATTGCACTCCCGTTTTAGCTAATTTTCAGTTATTTTATTAGTATTCCTTAGCTTTGTTTAACCTATTTCATTCTGGGAAAATATTTTTTAAAGTAAAGATTTAGAGGAATTTGAGTAAATTTCATTCTAATTCAAAATTGCACATTACATTTTTAATTGGTTTCTACTTTTAGAATTCGAGGGATAAAATCGAACATTACTGTTATAAATAACATTTTTATTATGAAAATGACGTTTAGATTTGCATTTTGAAAAACTGTTCTTAAAGACAAGTATCGTCTCGCTGATCAAATTTTAGAACATCACCTTTAAACTTTCTTTTCCCTCGGCGCTTTTAAAGATGCAGCTTTCGAGTAAACTGTAAGCAGAATGCTTTTTATGTAATTTGCATTTAAATAAGAAATCTCCTGCTCCTCCTTTTCGTCAGGCATTATCACCATTTTCTTGCTTTTTCGGATCTCGCAACTTTAATTTTACAGCTCCTTGGAATGAATATTTTAATAACACATTAAAATAAGCTACTTTTTTTTAAAATAGAATTAAGAGCGAGGGAAATTTTTCTTCTATGTTAACCTTATTTAATACGCTCCCTTCTTTTTCATAAAAAGAGAGATAAAAAGAGAGATTCGCTCACATGTTTTTTTAAATATAAATTTGAATTTGAATAAAGAAAGAAGAAATAGAAAAAAATTCATCTTAGTCAACACTTTTCCTTTGCTTTTCTGTGCCACAAATGAGTGTATGTATATTATTTAATACACATATTTACACATTATTTCTGTTTTGAATCACCAAAAGAGAAAGAATTCAACGAGAAATTGAATGATTTTATAATTTTGCTAAACATTTCTTTTGTTGATTAAGTACTATAACGAGAACAGATATGAAAGATTCGCAAAGCAATAAAGTGTTTAAATATATTTTTGTCCTTCTTTGAACGGTTAAAATATGTATTTTTATTCCTAAAATAGAAAATAGATTGATACTAAAATAGAAATAATTTTTTTAAATGCTTTCAACGCTTTTAGTCGTTAAAGTTACAAAAGAATTCTGGAGATGAATGTCCAGAAATTTTGAAATTATCCTGTTCAAATTTTGGCATCCTAATAATAATCTAAAAGTTTCCCAGAAAATCTTCTTTGCATGAATCAAAACAAATGCCAATATTCGATTAGCTATATTTGAGGAACATGGCGAGTGAAGCAAGAAGTCTCATCTGAATGCTTAAAGTGTTTCTTCAGGTATTTATAAAAATGTAGCAAACCTTCTAGGAAACGTTTTCAGCATTTTCTTATGCTTTTGTTTCAATGCTTTTATATAATTAATCTTATTCAGATGAATATTTTTATCCAACAATGCCCCTAAATATTTAATTAAAACGTTTTAAATAGTTTCGATGTTCAAAAACATGTATATTGAAGTCATTCTTGTAGCTGCCGATCTTTTTTTACTAGTTGTTATCATGGGAAAAATTCAAGAAATTTTCCAATTGCCGACGATATATTTTTGCAGTTTTGAAAGGAGTCGACGTTTTTTAAAAGGAAAAAATCAGTATTGCTCAACTTTAAGCTGCGGTTATATATTAATTATGAAAGTTTGTCATCAAACTTTTCAAATATAAGTATAAGATTCATTTGCATATAATCACTACTTCAACAACGTGTAATAAAAATGTTTTGTTATCATTTTTACATGTCGAATGTAATTCATTTTTAGGAATTTTATTTTTGCTAGAATTTTTCGGAATATATGTTAAGAAAAAGCTAATTATTTTATCATTTTAGCATACTCATTCTATTTTTTCATATACAAAGTATATAAAGGAAAAATACAACATTCGCACTAAAGAAAATCACTTTCGGGATTTTGACGAATCTCTGCATTTTCAGACCACTTAAAGATTTTAAAAATTTCTTTTTCGAATGATTTTTGTATGTGAACATGATGAACGGAAAAATGGATATACTAGGTAGACGAATTTCGTTGTTTGATCTATATATCAGATTTGCAAAAACATTTTAAAGAAATTTGCAAGGAAGTCTCCATGTCTAACTTGAAAATGTGCCGTGAATAACTTAGAATTGAAGGAATGAAAGGTATACATGGACATTTGCTACCTCTCGTTTCATCATTAATAAACGAGAAACAGTAGGTAGTACTTTAGCGTGGAACTCAATGTCACACAGGAAGTAATACTAAACCAATTTATTTACTCAACGCCAGGAGCGAAGTACAAATACTAGCTCTGCGCAGCTCGGAATTTAGAACACACTGACTGAGAGATCTTCAGCTTTTATACCAGCAGGGAAAGTTCCAGAATACTTTTCTAGAGACAGTAAGAAAAGTACAGAGCACTTATCTGGTAAAATAAAGAAAGGTCCAGAATCTTCTGCAACACGAAATAAAGGAGAGCATAAATCAAGGAATTAAATAAAAATGTTGAATCTTATTGTCGCTAGCAAGATCTGAACTCACTATCTCTTGATTAAGAGACCAGTGTTATGACCATTCGTCTATGGAGAATCAATTGTTTCTTCTTCAATGCGGCAATATCACCAGGATGGTTGCATTATGTCTGAAAGTCGAAGTCGAGTTCAATTGATAATGAGCATGCGATGATCCTATTACAAAGATCCAACTACTAAAGGTGATTCAAATCCTACATTCTTTATATCTGAACGTTTTTTCCCTAAGAATTCAACACTTTGAAGTAATATTTTGATAAGAAACACTTTAACTTTTCAATTGCTTACATTGAGTGAAATTCGGTCACTGTTTTATCTTAATGCACATATCGTATTAATTTGCTTCACAGCCACAAGTATGGATCTCAAACAAATGATCCTGAAATTGAAACTGGTCATGAAATACTAATTGTTACAGGAGTATTATTGTAGCTCCCCTATAAGATGAATAATTTGAAAACAACGGTTTCTGTGAACGGTTATCTGGTAACTAAATATAAAAATAACTTCCGAGATTTAAAAAAAAAACTTTTTGAATGACTCTATGATATAGTCATCTCTTAAAATACGAAAGTTTATCAAAAAGAAAAAAATTGAAAAATAATTTATTTTACAAAGATATATAGCATCGAATTGGAGCTTTTTAATTCATTAAGATATTGTTTGTTTGAAAGAAAAGATTTGTATATAAATGTGGAAGTACATTTTGCTCTTGGAAAAAACGTAAACATAAGGAGAGTTCCTTTTCACTTATGGAAAATGGAGTTTTGTTATGATGAGGAACGTGCAGCTTGCAAATTGTGAAAAAAAAACCCTACTTCATAAGCATATAAAATGTTGGAATAATCTTTTAGCTAAAATGTTTCAGCACATGCAACAAACAGGTGGCTAAATCCTTCGACTCCAGGTTGGACATCCTGAACATGATTGGCTGTTCTGGTCATGTGATTCACTGATGTTTATTCATTGCAACGAAAAGATTGTTTTGAACCTATTTTCGATTAATTTTAAATATAATTGTTGTTTGAATTGAAAATATTTCGAATGTACTTTCGATTATTTATAAGCACGATGGAAATGTGAATGTGTAGGATTAACTTTAAATCAAGAACGATCTGGTAGCATCGTTATTTGAGATTAATCTTAAATATAATTGCAGTTTCTTTTTTGAAATATTTTTGAATGTACTTTCAATTATTTTTTACGCGTAACAGAAATGTGACAATACGTCAGTGAATCACATGACCAGAACAACCAATCATGTTCAAGATGCCCAACCTGGAGTCGAAGGCTATAGCCGCCTGTATGCAACAGCGAATAGTGCCGGTTTTGAAGGTTTTAATAAAAATATTTTCATGAACTGCTTGCATCTGATAGGCGATTATGTTGCGGTCACGTGTCTCCTCACATGTATAATATTTTTACCCAATATTGGATGGGAAAAGATCAGATTATATTCTCTCTTTTCGTTGAATCCTGCTGGTTTCTTTTATCCTTCATTTTAATATCAAAATTTCCATTTCGTAATGGCCATTGCCAAGAAAGATTCTTCGATGAGTGCCTAAAAATGTTTTCAAGCAAATTTCATTTACTTCTCGTTCCTCTACAATTGCATTTATTCTGTTCCTCTATATTAAGGTTTTATGGATATGTTTCTATTTTACAAATACTTATTTTAAAGGTAATGGATTCAAAGATTTTCACCTAATGGGTTCATATTCATGCACCAGGACGGACGTATTGAAATTGAATGAATTGTTAATATCAGAAATGCAAAGTTTTCCTTATCCTTCAGCCAAGATTCTTTCAATGGAATCGCTTTACAGATTGGTATAAAAAAAGCATTCAGACTCTTAATTCAGAAGGCGAGGACAATTAATGAAGGTGACTGTTTCAAAAAGAAGGGTTTGGTGAGTAATAAATTTTCTCTATTTTTCCTTCGAAAATACTTTAACTCCAGCAGAAGCGTATGCAAAAAGTTGTTGACATTTTCTTGATGTTTTGGTTGAGTATCGGTATTATTGGCATGCTTGTACATTTTTCTGATATAAGCTACAAGATAAGTAAGACCATAATAGTAAGTAAATAAAGGACCTACTGGGAAAATTTTGGATTTTCAAAGCAAATAAATATTAATCTAAAAAGTATTATATTTCATAACAGATAGTTTTTTAACCATTATAACCATTTCTGTAATAAGTTTATTACTGAAACTTCCACAATAAATAATCATTCTACTACTTTTTTAATTTTAAAGGCACTTTTCTTTTCATTTGAATTATCAAATCTCAGAACCCTTTTTTTTTCATCAGTAATCATACAATGCCAAAATTTAAAAAAAAAATCTCTAAATGATTTTGAGTTTAGCATAATCACAGGGGTTTAATCTGGACATTGCAACTCCCAGCCTCAAAGAGCAAAAATATTATTCTCCTAATTGTTCAACCCGAAATATCAATAAACTAGTACTGTTTCAAATATTCTATTACTTTCATAGTGTTGTAATTATGTTGTAAATAATGCTGGTGGCTTCGTAGAAGAACATTATAAGCGAGCCATTATTGTATCCGTTGTAGTTTTATAGCTGCCATTAGAAAATAGCCGGATGTGGTAGATAAATAGAATTACATAGCTAAAAGATATATTTACGAATAATAATTTGATAGTGATCTTTTGAGTGATATTCACACAGACATGCATATATATTAGAATATAGATATAATATGCATATTTGATAAGAATAAAGAGATTCTATTGGAAATAACCTAAATTTCATTCAGGTTATTTCCAATGAAATTTTTTTTCGGCTGATGAAGTATCTATGGAATTTCTTTTTCATTCTTTAACAAACATAACTTTTTATTCCAGTTTTACTTTCTATATTAAAATAAAATAATAAATAGATGCAAATATTAAAATTAACAAATTTTATAAGTTTTAAACACACCCAAAAGAATATTTTTTTAAAAAAATTATTATATTCAAAGACAGCTCAAATAAGACTTGGATACAACTTAGTTTAGAATATGACTAAACACATAGTTTTACCATTTTTAAGACTTCAGAAAGAGCTCTATATCAGTTCATTTTAATAACAGCCTATTCAAATAAGACTTCTAAGATTTCTAGAGTTTACAGCAAAGGTCTAATAAATGAATTTATTTTAATATGCATAAAAATAATATTCAGAACTTTGGTACAGGGTATTATGACTTATCTCGGTTTTCCCGCCAATTACCTTGAGTGATCGCTGATTAGAGACTTATCTGAAAGACATCTCTGAAATCTATGAGCATATAAATTACATATTAAGACAATATATTCTAAAAAAATATTCTAGCATCAATTACCGCTGAAAGTTTATTATGATCACAGGTTCAAGCGAAATGGATCGAGTTCGCAATGCAGAAATCAAATCAGAACTTGATTCTATTCTTATCTCGTGCTTAAATTATCCTTACTTAACATTCAAAATTTATTTCCCAGTTCGCTACATATCAAATAATTAGCTATAATAATGCAAAACGGAGTTCTAGATTTCTAACGAAAGATAAAGCTTAAATTCATTTAATGCCATTGACAACCAAGAGATAAGATTTCACCTTGCCGTAAACATAAAGGCCAAGGGCTTTTATCTTTTGCGCTAAACGAACCCAAGTGGTTTTGTTATTGAAATTGCAAAGATAGAGGGGGATTGTCTGACATGTTGAAAGGAAGTGTCGTAACTCAATAAATGTCTTTGCAGAGCATGAAGTAAAGATTATGTCATCTTCCGAAAGTAACATAATGCGTTTATCAGCTTTAAGCTTATACTGCAGTTGATTATTCTTGTCTTGGGTTAATTAACTTTCTTTGAAATTGTCGTTATTGCGGATGGAATTGTAAACCGACTTGATGGCTAATCTGTGAATTAGATGGGCCGCAAATGAAATTCGAAGGCATCGAGTATACGATACGCATTAAACGAAACATAATGGCTCTTTGGAGCTTTTATCTGTTCTAATTTATTCATCTAGAAGTATATGCTTAGTTAGAATTTCTGCCTTTGGATAATTCGAAGACAGATGAAAGCCATAAAATGAATACCCAATGAAATACTGGAATAACATTAGAAATATCCCATTCTTCGCTGAGAAAGCTTTGTGTCTTTAATAGAGAAGTAGATGCAATTTTTATGCCTTATTTAGTACTGAATGTAAAATGTTTAGATTATTCTGCTTTTAGGTAATTTGATTTGATTTTATGTTCAACATCTTTATTGTGTTTTCACAACTTTTCTCTCATTAAATTTGTGCTTGTTTAGAGTTATATAGATATTTGTTCAAATTTGATACTATTTTCTGTATGCGTTACAATAAACTATTTTTTTTTTACGTTTAATGGTTTATTAGGTAATCTTTTATGTGCGTGATGCTATAGAATAACGTTTAGCGCCGTCGATGGCTTTTGATAAGGTCGTTTGCCTTGTTTTACAGCCAATGATTAAATGAAAGGCACTTTGATTTTCTATATATTTAATCATTTGAGATTGCAAGAAATTCACAGGTTCTCTTGCCAAAACGGTCCGCTGTAGTTCGCAGAGAAACACACACAAATCATCCGATATCTTATAGAAATAGGGAATAGATTTTTATCTCCTACATGAATTAATTTTCGATCGAAGGCTCTGCTCCTGTAAACTGTGTTCCGGCAAACAATTTCAATCGATGGGGCTCAAACATCATTCTTACTTTTGAGATTATATTTGTAACACGTCGTTGGCGATTCGATGACAAAGGTATCTTGATGAGCATGGCATTTATACTGTAAGTGGTTGAAAATGTTATTTAGGATATTATTACTAATACTTGAAAAAATTTACAGACAAAATTCATCTCATTTTGGAGAGACCAATCACACTGGTTTAATTTGTAAATAGTTCTTCAAGAATTTTCTGAGAAAATTGGGGTTGGATTTGATTGCACTGATGTAAGTGTATCGAAAAATTCTGGAAATGGCTCCGCATGTAATAAAAAGGAGGGGAGGGGTAGAGGATGTCTGTGTTGTGCATACAATCTTTATAAAACGGTGCGCTGAGTGATATAACTTTGTTAACATTAGAAATTAGCTTTTGTGATTACATGCATGGTAGTCTGATTTTATATAAATCATATTCCTCCGATGAACTGATTATGAACAGAAGTATTTCCAATCGTAACACAATCATTGAATTGTATCAAATTTTCAATGTTGTCTTCAAGTTTCTTATTTTGTCTTTAAAAAAAATAAGAAACAAAGTGCATACGTCAAAAAGTTCATAATTTAACTTTAAAATATAGCTAAAAGAAATCGATATAATTGAAATGCACAATGTTTTGCATTTTTTCCAAATTTTGATGCGTAATGAAATAATTCTTTTCATCGTAATCGTATGGAATCTTATATACAATATTTATAAACATTATGCATCGAATTACCCTAATTTTAGTTATTTTTATTCAGTAATAAATTTTTCAGATTCTTTTTATAATGAAAACAATGTATTTTTAGGCAACATTTATTATTTTAAAATATATAATAAGTGAACTAGAATGAAAATAAGTTCACTTTCTGTAGTTATTGGATCTGTACTTGTACAGATTTTTTGAGATTTTGTTCCGTATTTTTTTCCTGGTGGTACTGATTTATGAGATGAAATTGAAAGTCATTGCATTAAAACACATTCGATTTGCTTTTAGAAAGCAAATATTTTTTTCCCTTATTTCATATTGAAAACTGCTAATTTTTTTAAATAAAAACTAAATTTTACATCAGATATAAATTTATTTATAAAATAAATCTCTTATTTACTGAAAAATTCGACGATTTTCCTTGCCGAGAGAGCTCAAGTTCACTTAAATTTGAGATTCGTAATTAATCTGGTTTACACTTTATTCAGTTACAAGTACTGCTCTATAAATTTCTCATTTTGTGCATTGAGACTTCATGCTGTAGAGTAAAAATGACTTGCTTCTGCTTGCCTGATCTACTTCTTTTAATCACATGATCTGTTTGCTTCTTGATGTGCTCGTAAATAAATTCTTAATGGTATTGTTCATTTTAAATATTAATTTCGACTTAATTTATGACTGCAACGCATGTATAAGACCATAAAGAGAATTTTAAGTTGCGAAATTTCTCATTTGTGAGATTTTAATGCTAACGTTATTGAAAAGAATTATATATTTACATCTTCAAAAATAGCAAAAATTTAAATGCACGTAATAAGGTAAAAGCGAAGCGAACTTGTCGATTTATTTGACAGAAATTTTCTAGCAAAGAAAACGAACTATTTCCTTTTAAATTCTATATTTCAAAGTGTTTTCTTAAAGAACTTCAAAGCTCGTTAAATAGAAAATTCGAAGGGAAACTACTTTGCCTCATTTCAGAAGATGAAATTTTGTAAATAATTGTTTTTCAAAAGAGCTGTTTACGCTAACAGCATCAAAAGCAACGTAATATTTAAACAAAGAAAAAGTCTGACGAAACATCGAGAGAATTATTAAATCAAAAATTGTGATCTTTTCGAAAGGGAGCACAAGGTATCCATAATTGCGTTACACGACAAAAAAAAAATCTTGAAAAATAGCTATCTTATTTATCCAAATAGCTTTCGACTTTTTCATTTTTATCTTTTGAAGTTTTGTATGCAGTATAGATGATGTTCCTACTGCAAAATACAAAAATACATATAAGAAATAATAAATAAAAGTGAAGGAGATACGAGTATTTTATTTTAATTTTCATACTACAGAACTCGGTTGGAATTTTTTAACTTAATATGGATAGTTATTTTTTAATATTTACTGTTATGAAAATTTTTAATGATGCATTTCATATTCAAGGAAAAGTTTAATGTAGGAACTTCTAGAAAGTGAAAAAATTAAGTATTTTAGTATTTATGAAAATTGAAATATTTTTTTCTCGTCCATCTTCAAATGAATTGAATATTTTTTTCATCTCGTTATTTTTTCCAAGAAGGGGCATTAATCCACAGCTTCATAAAGAATCACCATTTTTACTTTTGCATCATATAGTTATGGTAATTGCTTTAACTGTGTTTTTTTTCTCAAGCTCTCATTCTGACTATTAATAAAGAGTTACTACTGGTGCTTAATCATATTGGATGTAAATAGTCTTGTTGTTTCAACAAGTCACTATAGATGTTTGGTTTTTTCTTGTAAAACCTTTTTTTTTTTTGTAGATAATTTTAATTCTGAGTCGTTGATCTATATATTAGCTAACAGAATTTTTAACTTGAAATACGTGAAGACTATAAAAAGGTAGGCATATTAGCTTTGTATCTCTAATTGAATTACAAATGTGAAGTAGTAAAAAGTTCTAAAATCTATTAAAAATGTACAAAAAGTTTTCCACTATATAATGAACAGCCTGCATTTAAAACTATGTACATCAAAACCGGATGTTAGTAATTTTTTTTTGACTTACTGATCAAAGAAACAGATAGGAAACATATTGACAAATAAAAAAATTTACTTTTTGTGTAGAAAAGATGAAACTAAATTGAGCTTGGCATTCGAAATGGAAGTCAAAACAGTTTGGCGGAAGCTTACATGGGAGGATTATTGCATAGAACTGTTGATAAACAAAAGAGTAATATTAATGAATTTACATTTCTAATATTCAACGAAATTTCTGTAATGAGTCGCCATTTTTCATTAAAAATTGGAAAGAACATAAATAATAGAGAGTAAAATCTGGAAATAAATGTTCTTTAAAAATATTTAGAAACTAAATCTAGCTGCTTTTATAAAATGTCCATACAAACTAATTATTTATAAATAAGTTGTGGATATAATAAGACATATTTTAATTTCATGACAGAGTCGTAAATAAGGACTGTTCTGGCTAGTTCGGTTCATCTGGCTACTTTATATTCCAGAAAATAAACATAAAGGTTCCTCCACAAATCGTCAAAAGCCAGGTAATACTATGCCCGAAAATAATGTAAGCATTAAGAACAATGCATAATTGGCTCTTGTCAATCGAAATTGCAGCTGCAAAAGCTTCTGCTGTTCGGGCAATCAAATACAAATTATTGCCGCGGCTTTCCCAAACCGAGAATTCTCCGAACACATTCGAAAATCATTCTCTTGAATAATTAGATCCCGTCAGCTCCATTTGCACCAGGCATTACCCTTTCTAAGACACATCTGGAGAAATTTCTCGAACATTTTAATTCGTTTGAGCTGGAAAAGGGGGGAGGATGGCCAGGGATGAGAGAACTCTGTCTCGGTCATTAATTAAGAAAGCTAGTCCTCACCCCCAAAAGAGTCACTTTGTCGCCTTTTTTTGTTTCTTATAGTAGCAATATCGTTTGAAATTTTCCAGAAAAGCGAGAGGGGGAGCAGCTGATGGTTGTGTCACCCCCATCTATCCACTCGTTTGCTAGAAAGAGAGAGCGGGAAAAATTGGAAAGCGTTTTCAAGATTTTAATCAATTGCGCAAAATGCTTTTAAACACGGCCGAAAGTCTATGTACTAGGAAAGGAGGGGGGTGGGGTGGGGGTGGACAAAAGGGTGAGCCAGTGAAGTGGTGGAGAGAAATCGGATATTGGTTGTTTCGGAAGCATTCTTTTTAAAGGCAATTACCATCTTCTGGTGGGAAGGGTGGACGCGAGTGAGATGTGTGTTGCTGGAATTTCAAATTGTTTCGCGAAGGAACAAAAGAGTGAAATGTAATAGTTGATATGTAGAACAGCCGATTCGCATAATTTCTTTTTGAAAATGCTTTCTTATTATTCGTTCGGAGTTGAGAAGGAAACGACTGCTTTGGATTTCTAAATTTTTCCATTAATCCATTTGTTTCGATTTATTAAAAATCGATAGAGGCCACGTTCGGATATTAACTTTGAAACAAACAGGAGCATTCAAATACCAAAACATCTAGTGGAGCTGAAAATTTGCTATTAATGTTGTAAAGCATTTCTTTAAAAAAATTGTTTGAGAATTGTTTATTCTAATCCATATTTCGAAACGGCTTTAATCAGATACAGTCCTTAACTTTAATTAATAATTAGAGAAAATTATGATTCATTAAAAAAATTATTGCTCTCCAAAACTGCTTATTAAGATAAACTAAATTATGATTAATATGTTCTTTTAAAGTACAATACTGTGTTTGACAATATTTGTTAATACTTCATGAATTAAAACCCATAAAGGAATTAAGCTCATGAATTGCTTGAATTAAAATTCTTGAATGTTATTGAAACTATAAAATAATGAACTCTGAGATCCGTTAAAAAGCAAACTATCATTGAAGAATATTTAAATATACAATATCGAATTAAATTGCCTTAAATTTAATTTATTTTGGAGACGAGAGGTGGAAAATTAAAAGCATTATTGAAATACGTATAAACAAATTTTCACTCACAATAATAAATGCAATTCAATTTACGTTTTCTAATTAATAGTTAAATTTAATATACTCATTAGAGCACTGAAGATTTCAAGAATATCATATGTTTTGATATGTATTGTAATTGGAATTCACCTCCTCTTATTGTATTCAGTGAATTGTATAATTAGAAACAACCAATATATTTCTAAACTTAATTTTGCTAATTTATCACCTAAAAATTTTTTAGAGAAAAATATGTATTTAAAATGAAATAATTATATGCTCTATTTTAATATGCGTCATAGACTTTATTAACTGTTAAAAACTGTTATGAGTTTCTCAATCACCATCTTTGAACCTATTTCAAAAATTTTCATTTCACATGGAAGATTATTTTAAAACTCAAATACCAATTTTTAAAAAAATAATTTAATTTAAAAGTTTGAGGTTTAGACTTGACACCAACAGTCGTCAGCCCTTTTGTTTTCTATAAATGTAGCAAAAAAAATGACACAGCTTCCAGTATTAACAGGTGACTCGAATTAGGCAATTTTATTCGATAGTTCATGTGGACCAATCAGAATGACCATTATTTATTGTGTAAGAGTAATTTGAAATAATACTACAATTTTTTTTATATGTAATTTTTCGAAACCATTTGATATTGCTAAATGAATGCTATTAATATTGTGAACGAACAATTGGTCATCGAAAGCGGCTAGTTTCTACTTTTTTTTGACTTTGACAAATAAATAGGTCGATGTTTCGACGTTATCCTCCAAAGTTTTAGGCTTTTTTTTAAAAAAAAAAGTATTTTCCAAGCAGACTATTCTGGCAGTTTAAGACATACTGAATCAATATGAAAATTGGTTAGTTTACAATATAGATGTTAAAAACTATGTATAAAAATATATTAAAAAATTTTCTGCAATTATGTGTAACCTATTATAAGAAATTTTTCGGATGTAATTAAGTCTTATTATTTATAAAATAACGCCCAGATTGGGAAACATGAAAGTATGTTGGCATTGAAGTTTGGAAGATACTGGTATTTGATGTTATAATGTTTCCTTAATTTTTGCTAAAATTATATTCCATTCGACATATTTTGGTTTGGTTTACATATACAATCTAAATAATTTTAATTAAGATTTTTAAACTTCAAAATGATCTGTTAAATACTTTTGCCCAATTTCTTTCAACATATTTTTGAGGTCAGTAATATTTAAATAATCTTTTGTTCAACTATATTTAAGTCATAATTTTCAGTTCTCCTAAAATGTTCTAAAAATATTTAAAATGATCTTTTCGGAGAATAAATTATCACATTTCCTATTTTGCTTCAAAGTTATAACTCTGAGAGAAATCAACTTTTGAACATATTTTGTGACATTAACCCAGAAGTATATTTTTTTTTCTGTAATACATAAATGACAAATGCAGCGCAAAATGTGTAACTTGATAAAAATAACCTTTAGAACATCGTAAAATTAGAAAAAAATATTTATTCAATTCTGTCCTGCTAGTTTCAAAATATAATCATTTTTCTGATTAAATTTTAAACTCTAATTCTAAAAATAAAAATCTAACAACGATAATCTGTACATCAATAATTATATTTGCTATGTTTATAGAATAGAATGGCAAAGTTTATCATAATTTAAAATTGCCATTTTCTTTAGTTGTATGTTTTCAGGAAATGTATGAAAACTAATTTTTTTACTTAACATAATGAAATAATATTGGCTATAATGCTTGTAAAGAATATGAAAAATGACTTGGTATATATCATCCATAAGATGTAAAAAAAGATGCATGGCATTCCATTTCTGCATCGTTATTGATATTCAGTAGCATATTTTTCATCAAAATCCTTCATCATGGCAGCTCTGCAACTGATTGCAAAAACTCATAAAACCTCCACTCTCGATTGCTGCCAGAACGGTAAACAAAACATAACGAATCCCAAAAGAGCCAACAACTTTCTTCCAGCTCCAGCGGGACGCATGTCTCTCTATGATGATTGATTACGGGCACCTTCTTTTTCACCTCCATCATCAATTTGATTTCTGAGCTTTTCAGGGAGTGTCAGAACTTCGAGATCCATCGGTCGTTTGCTTGTTCGGGGCCTGATTTCTTTCGGCGACTCCGAAACCGTAACGCCTTCTCTCATGTTCGAGACTTTTGTGACATCATCTTAAGATTAACTCGCAGCTTTTTTTTATTGTTTGTTTGCAATCAGCACTTTTTTTGGTTATTTAAAAGTAGTTTTTAGAATTTTTTTGCAAGAATCGATGGGAATTCTTGATTACACGAATTAAATTTATCGAATATATAATTTGTTGGTGTTTTTTTTTTCCAATCTCTTTTTGCATTTGGAAGAATTTAATGCTTAATTTGCTGTCATTCAACAGATTATTTCTCAAAATGCCATTTATTTAAAACGCAAGCAATATATTTGGTTGATGTTTATAATATGTTTAATTGTAGGATGTTTTAGCACAAATTTGTCTAGTTTTTATATTTTATTTATCAATTTGGAGGTAAGTTTCTATAAATAAAATTATGCCATAAATTTTGAAAAGTAATGCATAATTATTACTTCATCAAAAATAAAAAAGTAACGGTGTTTAATTAAAAAGAAATTAAAAAGAAAATCCTTAACTTTATTCTCGAATTAAAGTAATTTTTTTCTAGTAGTAACTGTTAAATTCAGATTTATTTCCTTTTAAAATAATCAGCAAAAGTCCATTGAAATATTTCAACAATTAAAAGAAAGTTTTCTAGAATGATTAAAGTAAAACGCTTATTTCGAAAATACTTTAAGGTGCAAGAGATAATATTTTTGACTTTAATGCGATGTTAAAAATAATTTCTGATGTAAGGAAATTAATTTCATAATTGTTTATTTCACTAATTTACATTTGATTACCAATCCCGTTTACTTTTTCGCATACTTAGTATACAAAGAGATAGCATTGCTGAACTTCGAAAAAATCGTGGAGATGTCTATATTTCAGAAGTCCTTGAACCCGAAAAGTATTTTTTGAAACTTGTCTGAAATTTCGAAACAGATTTGAGCTAGACAGTTGAAATTTAGTATGCGGTCTGTACATTAAATTTATAGATTTCTATAAGATTTTGGAAGAAATCCATTCACAAGAAATCTGTTTCTCCAAATACAGCTGAACACGATAATTACATAACATAAAGGACTAGCTAAGTAAAATTTGTTTAATAAGATTGGCATCTAAAATTTTTTTTTCTAAAATTTTGTCTGAAATAGGTCAAAAGATTAATCGTCTATCGGTTTGTTTTTTTTCATGCTTGCAAACGCAATAATTCAAAAATGGAATTAATTACACAAATAAAATTTGACATTTGACCTTCTGACTACATTTGTAGCCGGCGTTCTGGCTTAAGGATAGCGCATTTCCCCCGTGATCTGGGCGTTGCAGGTTCGAATCCCGGTTCGGGCATGGTTGTTCTTCACCTGTGTTCTATCTGTGAGGTGTGCGAATGTGGCTCCCTGTATAAAGGGGTTGTGCAAGTGAATGTGAGAGTTTCATCTTCATATGAAATAGAAGTCAGACTTCTGCCCTCGGGTGTTCAGGGGTCTTTACCCTCAGAAGCTACTGCACCCCCTTTCCATGGTAACGCGAACACATCATCAACCACATTTGTAGTTCTATGTAGAATTTTGGTATCAGTGAATCGGGGAGGGGGAGGGAGACTTCGGAAATGCATATTCGATTTCCGGGTACTTGTGTATTAATCGCAAAACAGGTATTTGCCAAAAAAAAAAAAAAACGCACGATAAATTTATTTCAAATGCTAGATTCTCGCCAAAGATCGGTATTTCGTCACTATTGGTCGCCAATACGATGCAAGATGGTCTTCCCCAAGGCTTACAATTTTATGCGGGATAAAGGGGATAACATCTTGTTTAGAGAGTATGTGAGAAAATTTTGGGGAGATAACTTATACCGATTTGCCTTAAGTATAATTAAACCCCATATATGAAAGCCCACAATTAGTTTCGAAGAAATTCAACTTAAAATGATTATATATATTCATTTTTTAGCAATAAACAAGTTTGTGTTATGATGAAAAATTATGCATTAAATCAGTTTTCCGAATGCAAAAGGTTAAAATGTCACATTTCTTTATTCACCTCGAAAAGTGCTTATAATGAAAATCCCTAGAAAGAGGATTTTCAGAGCTTTTAATGTGTCAGTATATTTAGACAACGACATTTTTTTTAAAAAAGCGGTTTGTTTTTCACTCTATAGTTTATTTTCGTGATAAAATCTTAACCTAAATGTTTAACAACTTTAGAATTTTGTTACAAAATGGAGCTGCGTTGGCCTGGTGGTAAGGTCTTGGTTTCGGAATGGAGGGTTTCAGGTTCGAGACCAGATTCCACTGAAGAACCGTCGCGTAAGCGGTCTGGTGCACGCTAAACGTCCAGGCCAAACGTCCTCCCGATGGTGTGGTGTGGAGAAGGGGGGGGGAATTGCCAGATCAGGCGTCGTCCTTGTCATCTGATTGCGGTTCAAAATTACGAGGTCCGTCCCAAAATAGCCCTGTTGCGTTAAAACGGGACGTTAATATAACTAAAACTAATTATGCTATAAAATATTTTATTAATAATGAAAAATATTTTATTTCTGATTGACAAAAAAAATCATTTCATTGAAAAATGCCATCATTAATCAATTTCCCGAGAATACCAATTATTTCAAAAATTACTTGAAGATATTTTTTTCTGCATTTCGTGCTACCGCTGAATTATTTTTAACATTTATATCTTTCAAAATCCCCTATGACGGAACATCTTTCAATCTACTTCCAAAACTTAAATTTCAATCAATCCATCAACAGCATTCCCAACTGCCTGAAAGCGCCCAAGAAAACTGGACTAAAATAAAGAAACTGCTCTTAAAATTATATATGAAAAAAAAGCAGCCTCCCAGAGAAAACTCAACAATTATCTCAATTTTCCATCGCATAATAAAGCACTCGGAAGAAAATTCTAAATGAGCAAAGTTATTCCGCTGCGAAATTTGAAAAAGACCCTTGAAAAGATGTTTTGTTGAACTTTTAATTAATGACCTACAACCATGGCAACCACGGCGGGCCACTTAGCCATTATCTGGCGCGAAGAACAAGAAGAAGAAGCGGGCCTTTATCATCTCTTCAAGATCTCACAGAAGGACCCGGCTCTTTTGTCCCATAATTTGTTATTAAGGCCCCGTGACCGATGGCACGTCAGTCGCAAGGGACGAAAAAGTGCAATCAGGGGTGCTATCAATATGGAGAACACAAGGACCTTTTGTTTGCGGCTGCCCCAAGCACCTGCGAGGATGCAGCGGCATGTCCAAGAAGGGCCGAACGTTTGTCACCCAAGTTTGCCACTTTTAGTAGTCGATTGGATTCTATTTCTTTGTCAGTGAGAGGTTGAAAAATTGCCCACATTGGGAGGGCATCTGATTAGTTACCGTACAGACAAGAGCGAATGAAACAAAGAATTCTGGAGTTGTCATATTTCCTTCTTAATGGTGGGGATTTACGAGCAGATGTTGACAAAAATTTTTTTTATTAATGCTGTAGAATCTAATAATAAGGAAAAAGTTAGGAAAACCTCCATAAAGATTTATAAATATGCAAAATAATTTTTTTTATATAGAGAATATATAAATGAAGGAATACAAAAATTCTTAGCAAATAAATACGATAAAATCTGAGTGGGAAAAATGGTATCTGTTCACTGAAATTTCTACATATATTCCGGCCTAGTGTATATTAATCCTTTTGAAAGATATACGTATTCTTGCTAGTGCTGACAGGAAGTTTGAAAAATCCACGTCAAGTATCGTCTCATTATCTGATCATGGTTCATGATTATATATGTTCCAAAATATCTGTCGTGTTATTTCAAACCGAGGTATTAATCTAATTAAACTCAGCTAAAGTAAACTAATCTTTTTAATATTAATAACAATTTTACTGAGCGAAATGTATAAAAATAATATATCTTTTGTCATTTTATTTATTATATAAATGAATTTTATATCACCAGAAATCAACATGATTATCGGAAATTTTCGGATGTTTAATTTTTTTTATTGATATATCTGAAAGTTGTAGCATGAGAAAAATAATTGCATTAAAGCGTCGGTTCCTGTGATTAAAAGGCTCAATTTCTAAAATACAATGCATTTGAAAACTTTGATTCGTGAAAATGTTATCATAAAACAAAAAGTGTAAGAAGTGAGTTTATTTAATATAAAAGTGGAAACTCAGGTTGCCAGTAAGGAAGAAGATAATGCAGTGAATTATTCAATTTTGATAAATATGGTTAAATATGGAATTGTAAAATAATATAAAGTACCTGATATTCTTCAACAATAGTTAAATATTATTAAGCAATATTCTTTCTGTACAACGAGATGACATTTAGTTAAATTCCTTTCTTCTCGTTCTCCGACTAAAAAATGTGTAAAAACACATATAAAATATTCATGTGAAAATGTTTAGGAACACATGTTGTCGTTCCGAGCAACTTTCTGTAATTTATCAATTGGCTTCCTGATTTATTTGAAAAAAAATTGTTCTTTATACTATTTAAAATAAAATTAGAATTTATTTTAAAATGTTTTTACGATTTATACCATTTCTCATTCTTGTTGGAATCAAAATGAACAGCATCTAGAGAAATCTAATTTGAAATTAGTTTATTTTGTTAGTCGATAATGTTTATAAGCTAGAATATGTCTGCAAATTGCCTGAAGTTCCATCTATATGCATGATACAAAACTCATTCATTATAGCATACAAGAAAAATCACTACTCGAAAATTTGGCGTGTAATTACTTCTTCGGGATTAGGTATTCATTAAGAATTATTGAAATTTTAGTTTCACTTTTAATCGAAATTTTCCCTCAATAAATTCAGAAAATATATTTGAAATTTTAAAGTGTAATCTTTCGGTGATTTACGTCTAATTTACTGAATAATAGAATTTTCTTCTTTGATTTTGTTAAAATTTAGAAATTTTTTTTATACAGAATGAGTTTCCAATGTTTCAGTTACTGGATTTCATGTGCATATTTCTTGTGACGATATTAAAAACATATTTGCTTGCATATTATCGCTGCAATAATTAAAAGTAAGTTTCTAAAACTCGTGTGGGCCGCGGTGGCCTGGTGTTAAGGTCTCGGCTTCGGAACCGGAGGGTTTCAGGTTCGAGACCCGATTCCACCGAAGAACCGTCGTGTAAGGGGGTCTGTTGCACGTTAAATCCGTCCTGACCAAACGTTCTCCCGTTGGTGTGGTGCGGTGTGGAGAAGGGGGGTGCCAGCTCAGGTGTCATTATCGTCATCTGACCACGGCTCAAAATTACGAGGTCCGTCCTAAAATAGCCCTAGTGTTGCTTCAAACGGAACGTTAATATAACTAAACTGGAATGTTTTTAGAGACTCGAGAATTTTGATTCTTTTCAGTATCCCATTATATTTTGGTAGGGAGAGAGGCAGTTGGAAATTTCCATTTAAGTCGGACAAACCCACATCTTGGATTAGTCTGCAAATAAAAAGATTCTGACCATGTATTTTTATGTTTTTCGAATAATGATTTAGGTAAAATTATCCTCTCATATTCTATGTAATTGGAATTTTTCCATTACATACAACATGAGACATAATTGATATGTACGGCAACATCAGAGAAAAGGAACATCTTTCAAATGTGAATTCGAATCGCTAAACGCTTCTAGCAGAGATGGCTATTCTCCCGAGAGATGACATAACATGAAGAGTTTGAGTACAACAATCAATGATATAAATTTTATAGATGTTGACAGAATTGCCACATTTCCAATAACAAGCATGGGTAATTAAAGGCGTATGTGCTGGACGCAATGGTATTTTATTTGTATGATTGTGGCGTCATCCCAATTATTATTAGATTTAAATGCAATAAAAAGCAATCTAAATTTACGGAATCTGCCTATGTATCGCTAGCTGATTACTGTGATATAATAATCACAGCGTTTAGACAAGAATTTATAAAAAAGTATTGACAACTCATTCAAAAGTTGCATCCATGGTGAAACAAAGTATCGGATGTATTAAGTCGTGTGTGAGAATACCTTCCACATTCTCAAGTCCAAATACGTTTTAAAGAAAGACATGGCGTGAGGACGTACACTAGAGTCTTTTTCAATTTCAACCGACAGATAAATGCGAGGGGAATAGTTGATAAAATAACTAGTGTCTAAAGCATTTTAATGTTTTTTATGGCATTTTGGATTCGATATTCTAGTCTCTTTTAATTTTTTCTTGTTTTGCTTTGTTTCTATTTTAATTTGAAAGGGATCTGATGCCTTTTATACCTATCTTTATACTACCTTGCAATAAATCGCATTATTTTAAAGCCAGATGTTCAAGGGATACTACTGAAAAAATAATTAAACTAATAAATGACTTATTTCATATTAATGAGTTATTTAAATGATTTTATTTAATGACTACTAATTTAAATGACTTATTTAAATATTATGTGAATAGATTTCCTTTTGTTTTAATAAAATTAGAGTAAAAAATATACCAAAAGCAGCAAGAATTCTGTATTTAAGATTAAAATAATTTGAATTCACAATTACAAATTTAAAATATAGGCACCTTTTTGTTCTTTTATAATCTTTTTACGATTCTTAACAAATATTTGAATTCTTCAAGATCAATAACTTGAAAAAACAGTAGATATCTTTTGTAATTACAATAATGACGAAAGTATATGATAATTCCACGAATATTTATTTTAAAATGTAGTTTTATGGTTTTGTATAGAAAGATTAATTCTTTTTATTCAGTATTCATAGTAAGAGAATAAATCATTTTCGTGTCTAGACTCGTTTTTTTTATATGTGACACTTTGTCTTATTGAATTTTGGAAAGAAAATAACTAAGTCTTCTTCGAGCAATACATTTTCTAGAGCTAAAGAAAGTCGGAACGTATAGTTAGTCAAGAAAGATGCTGAACTGATTACCTCGAAATCTTATGGAAAAAATACCCATGTAGGAGACGAGCGCCCTGTATAAGAAACTCTTAAATGGAAAAAGAAACAAAACGATCCTAGTTAGTACACCATTGTAGCTTTGAAAAGAAAATGCTGTACAAGACTTCGCCGTTCTCCTAAGCACTTTTCGGCAGATCTTCCAAAATGAAAACAAAAGAATTGCGTTGGGAAAAAAGGAGGGAAACGCAGGCTCCCTCCAAATAAAATGTGGGCAATAAAAATGAATCAAGAACAAAAGCTGGTTGGGAAACAAAAAGAAAGGTTTCTTCATTAAAGGAAGAAGTGAGTGATTAAAATTTCTGTTGCCAAAGACACACACAAAAAAAGCGATTTCCTAACTAAGCTACTTAAATTAATTAACGTCGTGTAATGTGAAGGCAAATTTTCGTATTGTATACGTTGGAATTCCTCGCCTGCAAGGAATGCAAGCTTTGATTAAATAATAAGTCGACCAGAAAGTTTCTTCACGATTTTCTCTTAAAATTAGCATGAAAAACAAAACAGTCTTTAATATGTGTTATGTTTTTTATGTTTTCACTCTGCAGACTGTTAATGACGAATTTCTTTACATAAGAGTTCCAATAATAATATTTTATGGAAGTAATTTCTCTTAAAATATCGGAGAACAAATAGTTTGATATAATTTAGCTTAAATTAATTTAAGGTTGGAACAATCTATTTAACACTGTCAAAGATCTGTGTTTTATCTATAAATTATAATGCGAGAAAATGGCGTTAACCTAATTTATTTCTCGATTGATTATTATTTTGGATTTTATTTTCATCAATGGAATGAAATTAGAATAAATTTTTTTGAGGTTATTGTACTATAATCAAAATTATATGTGTGTGTGTATGTATATAATGATATTTTAATTATAATTTCAATTTAATTAATTTCCAAGATTTTATCTAAATTTAGCCCATAGCAACTTCATTCTAAAATATTCCCTTATTTCGTGATCCAATTCCACTTTCGGTTTAATTAATCCCTTTGTAAAAATAATGCGCCATCAGTACTACGTATTAAATGAAAGTGATACTTTTACCCTTCAAAAGGTGTCAAAGGTCACACGTGTATTGAATTGGCGCCTGGCCAGAAATCCAATGTTATATAAGGCTAGATGTCATCTGTTTGGCCCTTTTTTCCCTTCTCTTGCTTCTCTGTGTGCCGCGCTGCGTTTTTTTGTATATAATCATGCCTGCCACTCGGAATAGAATAAAACGTAATTAAAAATACCAAGTCTTATCACTGTTTCGAACCTGCAGTCTACTTCAATCAAAATATACATATATATAATATTAATATTGGAGGTGTTTTCCAATTAATTGAATAATGCAACAATATTTATACTTTATAGTTTCTTTGTAATAATTGAATATAAATTTCCAGGGGCTAGATAAATAATTGGATGGATGATTTTTAAAGGGAAATTGCAAGTTATGGTAAATTTTCTTTAAGATTAAATAAGAAAGCATATATAAATGTGTTCTGCCGTTTCGGTAATATTAAATGAACGGAATTTATCATATTATTCTGTAAAATAATCATTAATAATAAGTTTTTCCATCTACAAGAAATATTTTTCAAGAAAAATTAAATAACCTTGTTTAACCAACAGAATCTGATATTTGATGATCAAGAAATTTTAATCGTAAAAAAAATTAGGGACATAAATTTGTCTCCTTAAACAAAACATTTTTCTTGCTTTTTTGAATATCGAATCTCAAGAACGCGCATAAAATGAAACATTTTTTCCACTCACTGCAACAGTAAAAACATTTTTATTAGAGAACAAAAAAAATTATTTTTGATAAGAAAATCACGTTAATAAATGTTATAATCGTTTAGAACACAACCAGCGCAAAATTTTGCTTTTTATATAAAATTAAAATTTGTTTATGAACATGATACTAATTTAGCTCAAAAGAATATAAAACAAGGATAAATACATATTTTTTTTATGTCTTATACTACAGTGGTACTCAAAGAAAAAAGTAAGATATTTTTGCGTTATTGCGTAAATATAATTATGATTTTTAAAATCCTATTTCTCGATTAAATTAATTCTCTTACTGTTAGCACTTTATATTTAATTACTTAGAGTAAGAAATTGTAGGCAATACGCCATTAAAATTACTTTATAAATCATCTAAATTATTAGAATATATGCTTTGAATTTACACTGAAATCCTCTCAAGCTTTTCATTTAAAAATAAATTAAAAGCACCGCAAAAAATTGGAGAAATTAAATTTAGAATGTCTTTGAGAATTATAATTTATTGACATAATATTTTCCTTCGACTGTGGTAAATAGATTTTCTCAACCGTAAGCTAATTTGAGTTATGTTATGCCAAAACGCGTTTGTTCTTCAATAATTTATCAGAAATGAACTCCACAAAATATTATTATTAAAATTTTCGTATACTAAGGAATTCACCATTATATATCCGCAGAGCTGAAGAAAACAAACTGCTCACGTATTAAACATTAGTTTTGTCTTTAGTGCTTATTAAAAGAAAATTAAACAGTGAAGAAACTTTCTGGTAGACTTATTATTTAATTAAAAGGTACACTCTTGGAGGGGAGGGATTTTTGCATATAGAGTGCGAAAAACGGAATCCGAATAATTCGCCGTTCATTAATTTAATTCGACGTTCATTCGAATAATTCGACGTTCAGTAATTTTAGTTAGAAAATCGCTTTTTGTTTGCGCCCCTGACGACGGCAAGTTTTTAATCACTTGCTTCTTTTCTTTAAGGTAGGGGCATTTATTATTTTGCTTTCTCGTTCACAAAGTGTCGTGATCCTGGAAAAATCTGACCTTGAGAGTGACGAATCTACATGTTCTTGGCCTTCCTTAGTCAAGAAAACATATTTCTGGATTTATGTCAGTGGATACGATAAATCAAGACCGCCCTGAGTTACACGAATAAAATTTGACATGTATTTTTTATTCCAGATTTGTAGATTTTTCCCCTTCAAACTTGGATGAATTTATAGGTTTGTCTGGATGGCTGTCCGAGTAAAAGTTAACAAGATGATAACAGCAAAAAAAGCAAATAGTTGTATAAATAAAATTTCGCACACGTAGTATTTAACATTTAAATGGTAGAGATATATCAAATTTTGAACCAAAAATCCTCAAATCCACCAGTTTGTGCATCCGCTTCCGAATACGCTTAATAACTCAAAATCGCAACTATTGGGTTGTTCGGAAAGTAATTTTGTTTTTTCCCGACAGAGGATTTAATTGTATTTTTTTGCACCCAACTTCACATTTAAGCCGTATCATTTTTATATGCTTTGAGAGCTCATATAGCTAGGCTTGTGTGTGAAAAATTCCAATTAATTCTACGCAGTGGGTTTTGGTTGGTGCCCTTTTAAATATGGAGAGCGATAAGCAGCATTTTCGACATATCTTACTGTTTTACTACAGAAAGGGTAAAAATGCTGTTCAAGCCAGAAAGAAATGGACCGATGTGTATGGAGAAGGTGTGTTGACAGTACGCCAGTGCCAGAACTGGTTCGCTCAATTTTTTAGACGGTAAAACCTTCACCTCAAATGAGGAGGTCAAAAACCACCTCGATCCGTTTTTTGGCAGCAAAGACCAAAAATTTTATGAGCGTGGAATGATGCTACTACCAGAAAGATGGCAAAAGGTGTTGGACCAGAACGGCCAGTATATAATTTAATAAAGTATTTGTTTATTTTAGTGTGTGATCTAAATTTCATCCATATCTTTATGATAAATTTATAGATTTCTATCAAATTTTGAGTAAAATCCGTTCTGGGAAAGTGTCTGCCCGATTGTTCGAATATAAGCAAGCATAATGAAATCAAATTGGAAAACATTTAGAAATCCTAAGAAAAGCGAAACTACAAAAAATGGTTTTTTTACATTTTATTTCAAACAGTCATGGCATTTTTTATTTGCTTTTATCTCCTTTTGTCAAAAAAATGCAATTGTAATATCATAATTATAATAAAAAATAAAATTATATTATAATTAAAAACGGGAACTAATGGATTCAAATACCAAAACCTCCAAACGATTTCCCCCTCTTATCATTGAGCATCTTTGATTTTAAAATAATAAAATGAATTTTTTTCCTTTGTATTTAAATTTTAAAGAATAATATCAATACAATTGTTCTTCTCTTATTTTTAAAGATATTGCTGTTGCAATAACGCAGATGATTCATATTTTCTAATTATTTCACAGAAGTTATTCCCATTGTTTATTCTTCATGGAAAATTAAAATTCAGTCATTATGTAATTTTAAGTGTTTAATATTTATAAAATTTGAGCATTTCGCTATAATTTAGGCTCGCCATTATTAGATTGATTTCAATGGATCCTTTTATTTATTATATATTACCTGAATGTGACCTGAATGTACGTTTGATTAAAATAACTCTAATTTACTTAATGTAAAACTGCTTTTGTATAAAATTTTATGATGAGTGAAATATTTTATGAAATCTTTTCATCGTTTGAAACGTATTTTACCTAAAATGAAATTATCGATTGAACCATACGATTTTTAAAAATCTTTGATAGCTAATATTTTCTACATCAGTTGGACAAATAAATAATTGTTCCTGATATTAACCGTTAATCATCTGCGCAATTTTATTTTAATGTGTATCAAGATATTTGCTAATGCGTTCTGGCAATAGTTTTTCGCTTGTCTTCTTTTTCTTCAAAAACAAAAAAGTATTGTAATATATTTATTATGCATAAATTCTCTTTTGAAACGAATGGAAGACGTTGTTCAAAATATTGAAAAAGAAATGTAAAAAAAAAATAGTTCAAAGTTTTACTGTTGTTTAACAATGACCAATCTATAAATTCCCTCATTGCAAAATCAAATGCCTCTATACAATTATTTACATTTTGCAAAGTTAATAAAAATTAAAAGAGAAAAATTAAATGGAAATGATATTGATTGGAATAAAAGAAAACAAAATTTTGAATTGTACAATGATATAAAATATTTCTATGGGAATAATTTGCCCTTAAAATATTACTAAAAACCGGTAAAATTTCGATCAATTTCTAAGAAATTAATCGAATATTTAGTTAACTTTCACATTTTGAAAAGTTATTATAATTCTTCCATTTGCTTTAAATAGTAAGTTAGGAAAGTTAGTTTGAATTCGAAAGAAGTTGTTTAGAAAGAGAGTCAATACTTACATTCTTAGTCGCAATGATTTTCAGCTTAGCACAAGGATTTCATATTAAGGTTAGCTACCTTTAATGACCAACTGGTTAGTCAGAAATTTTAATTGTTTTTAATTTCAGTAAATCACTTATGTATGATAAGTACTTCAAGATTTCTTCAACGAAATACATTTAAGTATCAAAGCCTGTGATTATTATTATTAATATATTAAGGACAGGGATTTTAAATTCTGAGATATTAAAGCTTGGGATTTTAATAACTTTACACCTATGATATTTATAGGGTATATGAATTTTTCTAGTATATGCAGCGCCTACGATACAATAGCATCATTAAAATAATGTTATCTGGGAAAGTTTTCTCTTAAATTGTATGCTGTATTTTGCGACACCATGAACTTCATTTTCTCATCCCTGATCAAAACTGTGCCGATATATATAAAAACCCTGCTCTTTTAACCAATAGAAAAAAAATCACTTTATTAAAAATTTCCTAACTTAATGTTCGAATTTCATTGTAATAATAAAAAGCAAAAAAATACTTGGAAAAAATACTTAAGCAGCAAAAAAAAAAAAAAAAGCACGGCTTCTTATTTGGTGTCATTATAAAGACGAAATTTTGAATTTTAAAAATGATGTAAAAATAACTATCCTGTAATAGTTCTATAAGAAGTATGCATTCCAACACTTCAACGATTATTTGTACTTTAATAGCTCTAAGTCAAGTCTCCAAAGTCAATCCGTTGCGAGGCCCAAGTAAATTAAATTCAAGTTTATGTGGGCGGCAAAATTATATTTATAAATAAATGTTACAGTCAGCGTTATTAATCAGTTAATATTAATAAAACTCAATTTAAAACGATTATTATTAATAGTTATCAGTTATTATTACTAACCGATCAAACACACATATAATCTAATATAGAAAATACTGATTTCAAAATCACAAAATAAATGGGACACATACAACGGCCAATATAATGTTTACATGTTAAACATCTTACCTGTTTAAAAGATATTTTGTCCGAAGTGATTAATTTCAAAATTGATGAATGGTGAATATTAATAATTTGTGATACGACAGGGAATAAAACACTGTTTCACACCGATGAATATTTCCAAGTATTGAAGTTATTTTAGAGACACATTTTTCGAATATTTTTAGACTCAATTCGCAAATATTTATAAACATTCACGCATTCCACTAAATTTTGCCTTCAAAGCTGAAGAGCATTAAATCTCAATCATCTCTGTTTGTATATGATTAGCTACTGCTTCAATATTTTCAATACCTCTAGAGAAAAATGCAGAAAATTATCTTTCAAAAATTTTAAAAATTTCAAACTTTTTGAAATTGGGTTCAAAAGGCTTTAAATTTTTTTTACTATAAAAATATTGTAATTCATTACAAATGATTACACATAATAAATTTAAACGAAAAAATTTGTTAAGAAATTAGTTGGTTATTTTTAGCACCTTCGAGTTAACTTAAATGTTTTCAGTAAATTCCAAGATCCCAAGCCTCTATTATATACAAGATACAGAGAGTTCATCTAGATGGCCGACGACAACTTGTATATATATTTTTTTGGCGATTTATGCGGTGAGTATAAAAAAAATAAAGAAGTACCAAAAATAACGTTGCATATAGTTATGTTTGTTGGCTCCAAAGGGATTAATTCTCTGAATTTATAATTTTCTTGAATTCCAGTGTGTAGGTACAAATATCAGTCTTGAACTGCTGGTTTTATCTCTTTTAGGTTAAATGAGACCTAAACTAAATTATACTTTTAACTGTTGAATTATACTAAATTATATTCTTACATAATATACTCTTTAACTAATTATTTGTATATTAAAAGTATATTGAATGCTCTGTAGATTATTTAACTGTAAATAAATAAACACGAAAAATTTCCTAGAAAATTGAATTAAAAAATATTTTTAAGCATTATTCTAATAAACACACGGTCTTTTGATAGAATTAAATATAATTTTCCAAAACTGAATTAATTTTGAGCTATATTACTTCAAGTTATATTAGTTCTTGAATATTTTATGAGAAATTACCACTACGAAATATTATCAATGAAAGTTTCTTACGAGCATCTCGCTATCGTGGAGTGCACAGAGAGAAATTTTTTTAATTTCTTTTTTTTAAAAAAGAAAAAAAATTCTCGCATATTAAACATTAATGTTTTGTTTTCCGTGCTTGTTAGTAAAGAATAAAAGAATGAAAAAACTTTCTGGTTGACTTATTTAATTAAAGCACTCATTCTTTGCAGATTTTTGAGCGTACACAATGAGAAAAACAGCCTTCGAATGACTCGACGTTAATTAATTTAAGTAGCTTAGTTAGAAAATATTTTTTTTATCACTCGATTGCAACAGCAAATTGTAATCATTCACATCTCTATTGAATGAGGGAGCGATTTTTTTTATTGTTTAGTTTTTTCTGAGATCTTTTGTTCCAATTCATTTTTGTTGCTTTTATTAAAGAAAGACTACATTTTTTTTAATGCACTAACTTCTTTGTTAGGTCTAACAAATATTTTTGGAAGCCAGGAAGTGTTACACAGCATTTACTTTCAAAACTCAATGATCCAAGAATAGAATCGTTTTGTTATTAGATTTTTTCGTGAGCATCTGGAATTCTTTGCATATTATAAAACCCTGGGGCCGATATTTTAGAGTAGGCCAGACATTCAGATACAGTCACGTTTGCAATAGAATGGTTAGTTAGTTAGTTTGGGATATTTTGGCGCAAGGGCCAGATTTGGCTATGCTGCGCCAATAGTATAGTAGAGGTTACTGGTCAAATGGTATGGTGAATTATATCAGTAAAAATCAAATGCAAATTTTAAAATACGAAGTGTTCACTATAGTAAACAAGGTTAAAAGTGTAAAAAGATTTGCTATTTCAATATGATGATAAAATCCAATTGTTTTCACTAATGTAAAATTGTTACAATGGGGATTTTCTCCCACTAAGTCACTAATACTCGGAGATGAAGCACTAAAAAAGCGTATTCGGTGGTGATTGAAAACTGGGCATTCTGATAGTATGTGAATGACCGTAAATTAGACATGGCACGCCGTACATTTGGGACACCCTTCACCAAACAAAAGGCGTTTGTGTATGAAACGGGTGTGACCGACGCGGATTCAAGTTATTTTAACATCATGCTTTGGCACCGGGAAATTCGGCCACAAATTAATAGAAGGATGAAGAACCCGTCATTTGTTAGAGACCTGTAAGTCCCAAGATTCTTGCCATAATCTGTGGATTAATTTGCCAAGGTGTCTTTTTACGTCTGAGTAGGGAATTGAACATTGTAATGAAATGGTAGCTGTCTTTGCGGCAGCATCAGCTAATTCCGTAAATACCAACCGCCGTAAATACCAACGTGGCTAGGCAGTCAACAAAATAAGATTTCGAGTTCCCTAGCTTGTAGAGTTCGCAAGTGGGATAGAATTCTTAAGGCTAAGGGGTGCGTTCCATTCCGAGGATGGCTGAGAACCTCAAGAGAACGTTTACTATCTGTATAGATACAGAATTTACGCACAGGGAGATTGGAGATTTTCTCTATAGAAATCAAAATAGCCATCAGTTCTGCTGTCAAACCAGAGCACAAATTATTCAGTTTATAGCTGAATGTACCTTCTGCAGTGACGGCACTACAACCGACATAGTTACTTGTTTTGGATCCATCAGTAAAGATGGGAGTGTAACTGGCATATTCAGTTCGGTGGTAATGATAAAGTTGTTGAAAGATAATCACTGCATTAGTAAATTTATCATATGTGGAAAAAGGATTTAGATATGAAATTTGGGGAACATCCCATGGGGGCAGATCAAAATTAGTAGTGTGCTGAATTTCAACACGTAGAAGATCTGGATCTACTAGAAATTTTTACCCTTTAGAAGAAAGGAAGGATTTTAAAGGAACGCGCTTTATACAGTCTTGAGAGGCCAATGGGAATTTTCATGCGACCAACTGGGTGATTATGACCAGACGGAAAAAATATCGGGTACTTAATAGAATGGTAACTCCAAGCCAAAAATTCGGCTTCTATAAAGACATTTTAAAATAATAAGAGCGACTGCTAATAATAAAGCTAAATATATTGCGCATGCGCTGGAGCACAAATTAGTACTTATATAATACTTTGGATGATAGGAATGCACTTCTAGGAGCGATACATTTTTACAATTTTAAAAATTAAGCGATAGAACGTTTTTTCTTTTGCGATAACTTTTAGGAACTTTACTGCTGATTTTTGCACTGTATTAAATGTTAAAAAATTGTCTTTTTAATGATTGCAAATAAATTTTCCATTCAACATTTTCCTGAATTTTGTCAATTTTTTAAAATATTTTTTTTGCATAGTTTTCTACGTTGGATTTGATTGTTACTGAAATTTTAAAAATTCATCGATATATCAAATATTTAAAGGCATGGGGTTTTCTAAAACAGAAGAAAGCTGTTGTAGAATGCTAAAGAAGAAAGATTCTGTTCCACATCTGATCAGTTTATGCGATGAACATACTGAAGTAAAATTATAAAGCCGCGAAAGTTAGAAGAATTGTGCAATTATATTTCTAACAGCACTATGCTGTAATGGTACTTCACCCCGTTAAGATGGTTTATGTATACAATGATAACTTGGCTTTAACATCAGTGACAATTTGATGCTTGGTTGGATGAAATTGGTTTGCCAATGGAATCGTGAATATGAAATTATGTATAAAAATATTTTATGGAAATCAAACATGCCCAATATTCCAAGCGAACCAGCTAGTTGCCAAAGGCGTTTATTTAACAATAAAGCTCATTGCTTTCAAAGCAGTTGGGGTCTTATATTAATTCAGCATGTTTTAAAGCATTATCCAGATTTGAATTGCTGTTCGCATAAAATTTCAAATCTGTAATTTATATGCTTAAGGGGAAATCAAAAATTCAGTTTTTAGTTTTTTGAAATGCTTATCATTTTTTTGATAACTAACTTTACCACATTTAATGAGGCGATATTATCTACTACTGTTAAACTTCTACTGATTTCCTTAACACATTAATATCGCTCATTTTAGTTTATCACTATATGCTAAGGAAGGAACTCGTACACTTTTACAGAAATCAACCCAGCTTGATATCGGCAAATAATAAGGCAGGAAAAGCTAACACTCTCTTGTAGACTTTTTTTAACACTCATTTCTTTTTTAGTTGAGAACCTATAAAACTGATGCAACTATTTTTCTGATACTATTCCATTTCCATATATAATTGATTTGAATAATCTCATTTGGTAATTTTTCTCGAAAAATGCTAAAGAATAATCTAACCGTATTCATTAGAATTCAGCTTCAGTTTTTGAATGCTGTAGAGTAATATAAGTGTGGTTAATTACCTCAAATATATCTAACATGTTTTGTGCTATTTGAAAAGGTAATTAATTCGAATTAATGCAAACAAAGACACCTTGTGTATTTCCATTCTTCCTTTTTGGAAGAAATAATTTCCATTAATTTCATGATATTAAATGACCTTAGCAAACACAAATATTTTTCTACTGCTTTCAAAAAAATTATCCCTAAGAATGATACAAAGAAATTTATTCTATTTTTCAGTATCTCATCCAGAATCTCCCCATCCTAATTATTCAATTATTCTTCTTGCCATTGGCAATCTGTCTCATTTATTTAAATGCAACAGTGTTTAATGAATCGGAAAAATCTAGTTATTAGCAAAAACTTTTTATCCTGCCTCTCTTCTTAATATTCAGTCTGCACCGTATTTATATTGAATCTGGATTCAGCCTCTTTATTATACAAAAAGGCTAAAAAATATATTAAGAATTTCTAGTATTTACTTTATAAGGTGCATTTTCTGGAGCTTAGAGAAGTTTTCTCAACCTCAAAATGCAATTGTCATGCTAATTTTTTTAGTGCAACATCGTGCAAAAATGAACTTCACAAGATTAACTACCTAACGAACTCTATAAATATGATGCTGGTAAAATACTTTGCATAGAAAATCTGTTACGCGAAGAATTTTGCGTTATTAATGTCTGCGGAACAGAATATAAATACAAAAAAAAATAATAAGAATTAAGAATTAAACACCACTATCCTGTTTTTCGTGCATTCGTAAGTGAATAAAATCATGAAAAGTTTTCTGGTTGATTTATTATTCAATTAATGGATGCTATATTCATAAACATGGAATTCTAATGCATACAATACGATAAACAATTTCCGAAATGATTCGATGTTAGTTAAAGTAGCTTCGTTACAAAATATTTTTTTTTTGTTTTTGGCGTTGGCAACAGTAAATTTGAATTACTCACCTTTCTTCAATGAAATAAATGCTTTTCTTTGGCTTATTCCCACAGCTTTTGTTGTTAATTCATCTTTGTTGCCATTTCCCCGGAGGAAAAATGTGTGTTTTTTTAAAGATTCCTTTCATTCTTGTTTTACGAGATCTGAAGAAAGGTTCTTATAAAAGCTGGTATGTTTTGCATAGAATTTCTTTTTGCGTTTTAACTACGAATTGTTTCATTCCTTTCTTTTATACACGTGGTTCTCTTAAAAACAGTGTCGCCTCTTTCATTTACTGATTTTTTACAAAGAATCGGTTTATCTTTTTTAGTTGATAGTTGCCTTTTAAATACCTTTTACTAGAAGAGAGACGTGAAATAAGAATATACTTTTTACTTTTTCAAAACTCCGATTTTTGATACTTTGTTTATAAGGAAATACTACTTATGTGGTGATATCTCTCGTATGTAAAAAGATTAAGAACAAGGTATGAATATATTGGATATGCAAAAATTATTATATCTAATAAAATTTAGAGTTATTTTTAGAATATTTTTTTCAGCAGCCTCTAGAAGCATATCTACTTTTATTTTTCCGTTTATCAAACATAATAAATGGTATTTTAGCTATTATGTTTTTCTTATATGTTACATTCTTATACAAAACTTGTGAAAAATGGATGAGTGATTGGAAATAACGAAATATTGTACCTAATAAATAATCAAAAAATTTACCAGGAAACTTGACAGCCAAGCATGTGCATACAATTATGATAATTTTATGTACAGAGTACAAAGAGTTATATACAAAGCGTCATTCAATACATTCTTCTGAAGTCGCTGTTTAAACTAAACAAATGACGATTCAAAATAAATATGTAGAAAAAAAGAAGAGAGAAAAAAATATGTAGGTGGAATTTTGTTTAATAGTGAACAGATTTAGGTAATACTTTATTGGAAACTTACTTTAGGTTTAATCTTATCATTTTCTCTCGATAAGTTACATTTACACTGAATGAGATGGAGCAAAAATTAAGCTGTAGAAAGGAAGAGAATTAACATAATGTTCTTCTAAAATCGTTGACAATGGGCAAAATGATGACTTATCTTGCTTTTTTTATGTTTGCCTTTTTGGGAAATAATGATAAAACGAGTTTTTATAGAATTATGATATCCAGACTGCTGGCTTCACTCGTTTTTATGATATATATGTCCATCGATTGGTGCAAATTGGCTTGCATATGTGCTCACTTGCATCCTCTGCATGTTCACATTATCAAAGAATTCTACAGAGCAGTTTGTTTTGAGTGTTTTCGATATTCGCAAGAACTAAGAAATGTTGTACAACACAACTGGGAATTTTACAATAATTGATAAAACCAATACTTTTCACAAATTTAATATACCGGCTAGATGCTAAATTATTTATTCTCTTTTTGAATCAAGCTGTGAAATTTAATTATCTATGAAGAAAATGGAAAAATGTATTGCAGAACAAATTTCTTTTCTTTTTTTTTGAAATTGTTAAATTTAATTATTGATGAAGAAAATGAGAAATGTAATACAAAGTTTATTTCGTAATAAAATGAATTTATTTCTTATTTGAACGTAAAAAAAAGAATATATTTCAGGCCCTCTAGGAAAACAGCTTATGCTGATAGTTTTCTTATCTTTCATGTTATCGGTAATTCATATTCAATTATTTGGATGAAATTGTAGCGTACATTTTGTTGAATTGCTTAATTAATAGGGGGGAAAATGTTTCAACGATTTGAGGAAATTTGTTCATGAATTGTTTCTCCCGATATTCCAGTAATTGCTCTGGATTTGCATAAAATTTCCACGAAAAACTCCTAGTTAAAAATAAATTAAGTATCGCAAGAGAGTACGAAAAAAATTAAATAAGACCCAATTTAATTTTCTCTGCTACTTTTTTTGCGACGTCTTTTTAATTTATATTTAACTAAGAATTTCTCGCGGAAATTGTAATCACGTGAGAATGGTTATTCTTGAAAAGTATACTTTATAGATAAGATATGGCATTTGAGAGCAATAAATCTTCTCAATTTTAAATTAATTTGAGGTGCATTATTTTTCGTTGCATTTGCTTTTCAATATTTTAAGAAAATAACTCCGTAAATTATTGCTTTTGAAAATTCTTTTAAGCGAATAAATATTGCATGCAGAATATGCATGCAGGTCATAAAAAATATCTAGCTTATTAAGTATTAGCACGTTGTCTTTAATGCTTATTAAAAGACAATAAAATCACGAAGAAAGTTTATGGTTGACTTATTATTTAATTAAAACACACTTGCTTTGCAGCCGAGAAATTCCGGAGTATACAATGCGAAAAACAGCCTCCGAATAGCTTGTCGTTAATTAATTTAAATAGCTTAGTTATATAATCATTTTTTTTGTTTTTGTCGCTGGCAACAGCAAATTTTAATCACTCGCCTCGTTCTTTAATGAAGGAAATTTCTCTTATTAGCTTCTTCCTAGAGATTTTGTTCGTAATTCATTTTTGTTGCCAATTTGCCAGCAAAAAAAAAATGGCTTTTATTATTTTTTATATTTATTTTGTTTGTAAGATTTAAAAGTTGTTTTGGAAAATAGCAAACCCTATCATAGCATTTTCTTTCAAAGAGAATAATATACTGACTAGGATTATTTTTTTTTCTTTCTCACTGACGAATATCTTAAGAAAAAGTTTATTCTTTGTTGTTCTCGCAACTTTGTGCACTTCAATCTGCCTGTCAATGAAAAAATATTTTAATACCAACGGCAGTATTCTCTCCAAAATATTCACACATACTGTCGAATACACTTGGCAGATCAGCTAATCCCTTATATGACACTAGAATACAATAGTTGTGAAATATTAACTATTGGCGTGAATACAGTATTTTTACTGAATCTATCGTGTCGTTCTTGGCACGTTATTTGGCGATTCATCCCTGGCATGCATTAATAGTAACCAAAAATCAAATTTGTGTATTAGACACGTTTTTCTTAACAGATTTAAAAAAAGCATTTGATACAAAATTGCACTTGTTATTACCTATTCCCATACCAAATTTGATATATTTGAGCCATTGTGTTTTTGAGTTATCTTGTTTATATGTTTCTGAAACTACAGGAGAGGACGCGGTGCCTGGTGGTAAGGTCTCGGCTTCAGAACCGGAGGGTTTCAGGTTCGAGACCCGATTCCACAGAAGAACCGTCGTGTAAGGGGGGTCTGTTGCACGTTAAATCCGTTCTGACCAAACATCCTCCCGCTGGTGTGGTGTGGAGAGGGGGGCGCCAGCTTAGGTGTCATCCTCGTCATCTGACCGCGGTTCCAAATGACGAGGTCCGTCCCAAAATAGCCAAAGTGTTGCTTCAAACGGGACGTTAATATAACAAACCAAACCAAACCATTTGAAACTACAGACCAATAGACAGTCAATCCCTTGTTGGATTTCGCTCAAAATTTGGCAGGTGTTTTCTTAACATTTGCTACACATATTTATCATTTTTAATCTATCTAGCTCTCTTCGTTTTGTAATCATCTTGTTATATTCGAGAAGCCGGATGCACAGATCTCTGATCAGATTTGAATCAAAATTGATAGAAATCTTCAAATTTAGTAAAAAGGCCGTACATCAAATTTCGATTGTCTAGCTCAAAGCGTTTTTGAGTCACCTTTCTCACAGAGAGACAGACAGAAGGAGATTTTCCAAAAGTATGTATTTCGAACTCGGGGAGGTCTAAAATGTGGAGATCATGAAAATTTTGAGTTCGACAATTTTGGGAATTATTATACTTTCTCTATACTAAGTATACGAGAAAGTAAATATATTTGTCAAATGAGTATAGCTTAATGGATATTTTATGCGACTGCTATTAAAAAATAATCAAATTTTAAATGTTCATTTTAGTTCTTATTATTGCCGCTATCATCTGTATCCGCTTGAATTTTAAATTTTATTATCCTTACAGATATCATTTGTAATTTTGTACATTTTTAATCATTTAAAGACGCTGGAAATATTTAAACATGGCCAAGTGATTGTCATCTTAAAATGAATTGCTATTTACACACAAATTTAAATTTCAGTAATTATGAAATTTCAGCACATCATTTCCGCTCATAGAATTAAATGGAAGTTATATTGAGAACTTCATTCCTTAGAATCACAGTACCATTACATGGCAAAAACGACACTTGAGCTTCCACTTCATGTCAAATCTTTACACCATTCCAGCAACAAAAGGAGCAGATTTATATTTCATGAAATTGGATCATGTTTGTGGAATCGAGATCGAGTCCTAAACTGTTCGTGCTCGTAATGGAAACTTTGTTACTAGACCAAGAAAAAAAAAAAACTTGACTTATGACTTTTACATACATTTATGAACGGAGGAGTTACGACAATAGTGAAGAGTTTGGTGAAATTAAAGTCCTCTGCTGCACATGAGAATGATCTTAATGATGCAATGCAACATATTTTATTAAAACATACTAGCTTTTGAATTGTAATAAATTATTTTTCTCTGAATATATTATAAAAGTCCATAGAAGTATTATAAATAATTTTTATTTATGTTGTAAAATGTTTAAATATGTTGTATTGTATATAATTTTAAAAAATAATGTTAATATATTTTATTAACATTATTTATTAAAATTATATACAATAATGTTAATATATTTTATTAACCTTATTTTATTAAAATTATATATATCTTATTTAAACGGTCTACTTTTGAATTGCAATTATTTCTCTGAATATGTAAAAATCAAGAAAAGCATTATAAATGAATTCTATTTATGTGGTAAAACATATTTATTGATATTACGCAAATATGAGGCCAGTTTTTGTTGTATGTTATAATTTCAAATGAATTTACATACTTAAAAATTATTATGTATTGTAGAACGTATTTTAAAACAATTGTTCAAAAAACATAATAATTTAACATAATTTACATAATAATTTAACATAACATCAGGAGGAAAGAAATAAACATAGCAGCCTAGTAAACGCTTCCGCATAAGCCCAAAATAGACAGATAATAATTTTTAATATTTTATCTTTCACGTTACAACAAGTTTTTAATTTCAAACATCACAAACATTATAAAATTATTGCGATAAAATTTAGAAAAAGTGAGATTCTTTAAAGAAGTATTAAGCTTGATAATTAAATGTTAAGTTTTAGGAAGATGAACTTAAAAAGGGCTTTAAATGAAATTTCGTGCTTTTGAACCGTTGATGTGATCACAGAAATGAAATTTTCAGGTTTAATTTTAATTAAAGAGAAGCGATTTGCATGTAATTAAGCTGTTTTTATTACTGCTGTAGTGATTGTTTTTTAAGATAGCGATTGCAATAATTAGGTGTCAGAAAATGCCACAATTAAATAACAAAATATTTTGTTGCTGATACTGAAAAGACCTTTATTATTAGATGAAAAAATTATATGTTGAGTTGATGGTTACTAAGCAGAATTTGTTTTGTAAATATGTTACTAAGAAATATTTCATCATTTAAGTACTAATTTACAAAATAGTGTGTGGAAATTAAAAAAAAGGTTCTGAAAATAAACTTGTATGAAATTGAAGCATGTATTCATACACAAATTTACATTTCTTGTTCCACATTTTGTAAGTTTTTTATTTGCTTTCTTTATATGTTTTTATTTCACTTTCGTTTCATATTAGTGCAGATAGAATTACGTAATCATTTACTAGCCTTCCTGATGTTAGAATTCTAAACTTTTCTACCCCACCGTACTCGTGAATATCATACACTTCGTGGTGGAAATATACCATTTGAATATTTTCAGAACTTTATTATCAGTTAACTTATTTTCCCCTAGAGGACCCATCGTTCATTTAGTTAAAGAAAAATGTTTGAGATTTATTATTGTATTATAATATATTATAAAATAATAACTGATAATAATTGAAATAAGATTGGTATCTTTCTCTAGCATACTTATAAAATTACGTCTTCAAAAACTGTTTTTATATATCTTTTATTTAAAATTAATTTATTAATATTCATTATATTTTTCAAATGTACATATTACAAACGTAAGAAGAAAAAGTCTATTTAATACATCAGGCGACATCGAAGCGGATCTAATAAATTCGACTTCTTTAATTTCAAACATCTAGCAAACATCTCTAAATCAGGAACTTGCATTTTATTCATTTATAGTAAAATTTGCTCATTGGATTCTTGGGCTTGAAAGAATGAAGATATTTATTTCGAACAATATATAGTGATGTTGTTTATGACAAAACAAATATCAAATCAATACATAGTATTTTCATATTCTATATTCTCTTTTATTACTTTGAGAAAATTTCAGTTGTAAAATCAAAGTCCAATATATCAATAGATTATTCGACTTAGATGCCATTTTTTAGCATGTTTGAGGAATAGATGAATCTGAAATATTTTTATATACATCTGCATACTTATCAATCAAAAACACATTTTGAAATACTGGTAATAAATAATACTATTTGCTTTTTTATAAATGTTGTATGATTTATATAAATAAAATTGGAAGTTATTACTTCAGTCACTGCCGGCAATATTTCGTCCCACACATGCCATTTTTCTACCTAACATCATGACCATTATATGTTTTGTAAGGACAGCACAAGAAATATTTCGCATGATTAATTGATTACAAGTATCCTATTTTTGAAAAATAAAATTTTTTGTTTGCTTTTCCATCTGTCTAGGTTTAAACAAGAATTCAATTTCCATGTCTATTTATCCATCATATGTTCCATTCAGGAATTTCAAATGAAAAGGACAGTTTATTTTGCCAGAAAGAGACAGTAAATTTTCCTGAGAATATTCTTCATTTATTTTCATGTTAACTAGCATGTCACAAGTGAAATTAAATAAGTTGTTGGCTTAATATTTGAAGAGGGGTTTAATATTTGACATGGGGATGCCTCAAAATTAAAAAAGAAAGGATAATATGAATCATTGGTATCAAAATAATAGATAAACAAAAAATTGAAAATGTAATGTTTTTGTTTAGTTAAATTTAAGATTTATTAAAATATCTCCATTCGCGCGATCAAATTCGCAGTGTTTTCTTATGGAAAACGTTGTTCTTGTGCCTATTTTTTCATAATGAATATGCACCAAACCTGTCTACAATTTCATATTATTCGGAAATGGGTATATACACATGTAACTATTGATGGTTTATCACTAGAATGTCATAATGGTATTTTTCTTCATGCTTCAAAAAATTTACATTCTTATGTCACAAATTTGAAAGCAGAATTTCTGAACAGGCATTTAAAAGAAGTCATGTATATGAGATATCCTAATGATAGCGAAACTAGAAATATATGTAAACTATTTATTATCTTAAGAAATCTCCTAGAGAGTGAATTCATAATTTCTAGAAGTATGTTAAATGAAGAGAAATTTCAGCAATATATTTATTGTCAAGGTATTTTTACTCGGAAAGAAAAGATCATAATATGTTTATAAGTCAGCACGTTATTGATAATTCGATCTCAAACACTTGAAATGAAGACTGAATCATTATTTTGCAAAATGAATTCAGATGTTTAAATCTGGACTTTGAACTGAATTTCTGGTAAAAGAATATTTTCATCAACGTTATTGTGAAATAATCACGAGAATTATGTTAAAAGGAATTTCAATAATGCATGTAATTATTAGCCCTCTTATATACAATTTCAATTGATATCTATTCCAGCAGACTTTGCGATTAGATAATTATTTAATTTTTTTAATTTAAATATTAAATAATATATTTTTACTAGGGTATTATTTCTCCTACTTTCGCAGCAACTCTGAGGCCTGTTGTGATTCTTTTGGGATTCCAGCTAGCTTCCCTCGTTCGCCCTATACATTTTTAAGAAATAATAAGAAATAAGACATTATAAATAAGAAATCATAATAAGAAATTATAAATACATTCATTGGTAAAAGTAAAAATTAAATAATTTAAATTGGACGAACTGCTAACATTAATTTCTTGTATACTTAAATCTAAATCAACAATTTCTGAATTTAAACTTCCTGGCAGCAGAGATAGATATATGTAGATGTTAAGACTAAAAATACATAATTTAAAGATGTTTAAAAAGCATAATTAAATCTACTTTTTCTCTATTTTGATGGTCAAAATTTGTCGATATGTTAATAACATGGAAATAATCTTCGAAGACGGCGGACATTAATAATATGTCATCAATTTTGATGAACTACACCTTATGGCAAAAAAGACACCTATTTTTTTTTTCTATTTTTCTAAAATTATGTCTAAGCAATTATAGCAGATAATTCTGGGTCGTTAGCTTTACTTCAAAGTGGGGAAATGAATTGACGATATTCCAGTCGTTTGAAAACATCGCTCTGTACGGAAAAAAGCTTTACTCCTCTATTTCGCCCATTCCGTATGGATATTCTTATGAAAATTGCTTTAACCCTTAGTAGCCTGATTTACGAAAGTGATTTATTTTTAATATTACTGTGTTTGCTTGAGGGTCTAGATGAAGGGAAAAATAGCTAAAGAATTAGTAGGTAGGTTTTATGTAGGGCGGAATGCCTGAAGTATCAAAATTGATACTCACAAAAATAGCACTAGTTTCTTTAAGTAAAACATGCACTCGCAAAAAATAATTATATCATAGCGAAAATAATATATTCACTTACCTCAAACGTATTTATATTCTTCAGAAAAAGAAAATATATCAAATTTGTATTCAACAAAACTTTCAGTAAAATGTGTTTACTTGTTCACTTTGCCGCGCAAGTAATATGTCATAGATAAAATAAAACAATAATGACATTTGATTTTTTCTAAAATTTCGTTAGAAAGAATATTATACAACAGTAAAATACGTACAGCCAACCTATAAAAAAAACTAATGGTAATGTGAACATTCGGTTTAAAAGATTGGTATCAAAATTGAAACTCTAAGTTATTAAGGGTTAACGCTTTTATTTACTTTTTCTCGTTTTAGAAGATTCCGATTTATAATCGAAAAAGATTCATTTGGACTAATTTTTTTCGTATTATCCTTGCGTTGTTTCGGATTTTCCGCGCAGGCAAGAATATATCCAATTTGAACAGGCAAACGGTTGCTAAATGATAATTAATAAATTTGGCTTGATTTTGAGTTCGCACAATCGTTATATATAATTGTGTGTTGTTGCAGTTTGAACTTCTGATACTGTTGATAGAAAGTATACGTCTAATATGTATAAAAGTTTTGTAATTGTACTATTTTATGGATTTGTAAAAAATGTTCTCTTCTTTTTTTTAATGAAGTTGAAATATTCGCCTTAGAAAACAATTATGTAAGACCTTTTATTTTGTATAATTATATTTTATCAGTGAAATTTTTCTTATTAATATTTTTCAGTACATAAAAACTAATTTATCTACTAATAAACGTGTTATAAATAAAAAGGACTATGGAAAATAGAAGTATTTAGACATTGCATTGGTATTTATACGATATAAAGTACAAAATATCTTATTACTTTTTATAATAAAACCTTTAACTATATGTAAACTGCATGAATTACCGTGTTTATTTGGGGTATTCATGCAGGGTTGAGAGGAAATGTTGAGATTTTATGTTCAATCTGTAATTGGAAAATGATAAATTATTCTCTGTCTGGTGTATTGTTTTGTAATCTTTACGTGGTTGGCGCTCTTTTTAGTAATTTATTTTTCATTGCTTGATATGAATGTTTGTTTTCATTTTTCTTTGAAAGTCATAATTTTAATTTACATGTGTTCTAAAAATAATTATTTTATAGTCCGTCAAACCCGGATTTCACTTTAACCTATGAGTTGAACAGGCCTTTGTTTTGTAATGCGTTATCTACTCGTTCAGAGTTTAAAAAGTTGTTTTAATTAAATATCTTTTTGAAACGGTTCAAGTTAAACAATCCAGTATATTTTTCCTGCTTTTTACCTTTCTATATAGATCTCGGTGCTGCTTGGTCATGGTTCGAATAAAAAATAATATCCAAAAAATCCAATAATAATTCTAGTAGTCAGTTTTCTTATATATTAGATTGAAATTGGATGCAAATGTGCAATTGAGAATGTCCACTACAAAATAAGTTATTTGGGAGAAAGCTATTTTAATGAATCATTCCAGAAAAACACACGCATTCTGTGGATAAGTTTGCCTACAATTGTTTTGTTATAAAAAATTTGTTGTTCAACAGGTTAGAGTCGATTCAATTTTATATAGCAAACTGAGAGGGCACAAAAAAGCAGTTTATAATATTAATGAGGTCCTGAAATATATAAAATTATCACAAATTCTCTACTCATTAACTACGTCAATTTTTAAAAATCTTCTCCTACTTTCTTTTCCCTCAAAAAATGAACAACATTTATGTCCATGTAATTTTGTAGTTAATTAATTTTTCTTCCCTCCGACAGTTGGAGGTTGTAAAATATTTCAATGAATGATAAATTCTGTTTAAATGCATCACTTTTAAAAAAGAGCAAACTTTTCTTATGTATATAGAATCATTCTTTCTCTCGTGATAAATTTCGCCTTTGACTGTAATAAATAAAAACGAATAATTATCTCATCATCCAAGATTACTCACATAACTCGTAACAACTCATGATTTTTTCCCCCACCGTACCTTGGTAACATCTGCCCACAGATTCTTGGGATCAAGCACAGATGAAAGACATTTGTCCGGAATCATCAGTGCTTAGCACAACTCCCCCTAGGGTTGACGACAAACCAAATTTCTGCTGCTCCATCTGCTCGTTTGGTTATTCATGGGCAAGACTCATGAAATATACAGAGAGGAAAATCTCATCATCTCCAGGACGCGGGAGACCCCCACATTTTTTTGTGGTATCGGGCCCACAGGAGATGTTTCGTTATCGATGAGGTAGTCATAATTGGTGTTGCGATGAATCGATTGTGCTCCCAGAAACGGATATGTATCGGGAAAAATGTGGTCGGAAAAGAAAAGAGGGGGACCTCGAGGGAATTTTGTGTTTGCTCACTGCATTAAGTATGTGTGGTAAATACTAATATGATTGATTAGCAAGTCTTATGTGCCAACCTTGCTGAGTGTTTGGAATATGAGTTGCCATAGAACAAATATATCGTACTTGTTCTAAGGAAATGCAGTGTTTGTCAAAGATATTGCTGAGCCAGGATTTCTTTCAAATCTAAATTACGAATTGAAATTTACAGAATACGATTCTGGAAATATGTTTTATTTTCAATTATGTTTTATTTTCGCTTATATCTGCTATGTACCTTGCAATATTTATAAATAATTCTGGCACCGGGAAGTTTTAGTCCCAAATTTAGATGTGTAATGCGTGGCTTCTTTTGATTTTGGAATTGTACACACCAATGCCACCATCTGTTTATTAATGGTTTTGGTAATGCATTTTCTTATATGTTAATTAGATTGATTATTTAGAGGTTGGTTTCAATGGTGTAAAAATCAGTTTTGATTATTCAGCGCCAGGCATAATGTGTCTGCAAACACATGAATTGTAAAAACGCGTATGATCGAATGTTAAAAGGGGTCAATTAAAAATTATGTTCTGTTGTACTAATAATCAATTTGCTAATCCTCATAAAACTATTGTAAACACTTTAAAACATAAAAAAAGAATATTTTGAGATAAAGATCGAAAATCCAATATTTAATGAGGTGAAAAGATGAAGATGAGGCGCGTTATGGAGGATGTCGTTTAAAATAATGCGAGAAGACTGAAAATTATATTTATATATTATAAATGAATTATAGGGTTGCATAGAGAATTTATATGCGGCTTTTCTAAAAGAACGTGTCGAAATAACATTAGGTCTCGAGTAACTAACTCGAGGGGAGGGTTTCCCCAACAACAAATGCCTAGGTGTGATTTGAGCATGGCCGATTCTTAAACAGATAACTGTATTGTTTCCCTCTTTAGAATTCCATTTTGTATGCTACCCTGAAATAAGAGTTGTTTTTATATATCTTTAGTCGTGTCATTAAAAGGACAAGGTAGTGTTTTAAAGAATGTTGGCAGATTTTGCCACTTTAGTCAGATTGGAATTGGATGCAATTGTGCAACTGGGAACAAAAGAAGTATTTGAGAAAAACCTGTTTAAACGGATCATCCCGCAAAAAAAAATTATGTTTAGAAATTTACAATTATTTTGTTATAGATTTATTCGACACTTTGAAATTGTTTCATTTTTACATAACACACTGGAAGCACATTTACTGTCCCTTTGTTCCCTATGGAAGGAAACATAGGGACAGTTTATAATAGCGTGTATGAAATTGTCATTATGTCCAATTAAAATGTACATTTTATGGATATTACGATTATAATGATTTTATGCATAAGAATACCCAGCAATACGCATGAGTGATTCTGGTAGTGGCTTTTCCCTCAAAGATTTCAATTTCAATTAATATGCTCAACGTATAATTTCTGCGGAATATAAGTTAATTCAGAAAATTATTCCGTCTAATATTTTCATAAATGATGCCTGTTTCATGCTGTCAAATATGTAATTATTGTTCATTTTAAAAGATAGAAAATATAGTTTCTGTTAAATAGAGATTTTTCGTACAAGAAAATATACAAAATATTTATAATGATTTATTACAGCAGGTTTCACCATAAAAACACTAGCAAATTAAAAGCATAGCAAAAATAAATTAAATCAATTTTTATTTCTGTTAAAGTAGCATACAATTGCATTTAATAAATTGTATGCTGTAAAAATAATTATATATATATCGCAAGAAATATCTAAAGAGAAGCGTGTTTCATGATAAACTGCTTGTGAATTGGCTCTGAAGAATCAGTCAAGTTTAACTTTTTTCTAATAAACATGTAATGTAATGGAAAGTATATTTCACACATTTGCTGCAATTGAAGCAATCGCAGTAATACCCAATACATGTACGAGTAGAGATTTTAGTATATAAATCAATCGTCAATTTGGTTTATGTATCGTCATTATGTTACATTTATTCTACTTTTTTCTATCAGGCCGCGGTGGCCTGGTGTTAAGGTCTCGGCTTCGGAACCGGAGGGTTTCAGGTTCGAGACCCGATTCCACCGAAGAACCGTCGTGTAAGGGGGTCTGTTGCACGTTAAATTCGTCCTGACCAAATGTCCTTCCGTTGGTGTGGTGTGGTGTGGAGAGGGGGTGCCAGCTCAGGTGTCATTCTCGTCATCTGACCACGGTTCAAAATTACGAGGTCCGTCCTAAAATAGCCCTAGTGTTACTTCAAACGGAACGTTAATATAACTAAACTAAACTGGAATGTTTTTAGAGACTCGAGAATTTTATGATTCTTTTCAGTATCCCATTATATTTTAGTAGGGAGAGAGGCAGTTGGAAATTTCCGTTTAAGTCGGACAAACCCACATCTTGGATTAGTCTGCAAATAAAAAGATTCTGACCATGTATTTTTATGCTTTTCGAATAATGATCTCGGTAAAATTATCCTCTCATATTCTATGTAATTGGAATTTTTCCATTACATACAACATGAGACATAATTTTTTTTTTTCACGGGTTCAAATAAAGAGCTATTGAAAACCATAGCTTTCTTTTTTAAAAGGTTCAAACCTTATGTGCATAAAATTATTATCAATGAATGAATTCGTACATTGCCGTAAACATTTTAATCCATTAACTAATGAATTCGTACATTGCCGTAAACATTTTAATCCATTAACTAATGAATTCGTACATTACCGTAAACATTTTAATCCATTAACTAATATCTATTTTCATCAACAAGCATAAGAGTTTCGACGACAGAGCCACTGTAAGTTTTTTTTAAAAAAAATCATTATTTGAATATCTGATCTTCGATTTCTTTTGATAGAATGACTCCAATTGCAAATGAGATTTTTAACTGGGGATTTTAAGAAAATATAGAAAATTATGTATTAGAAATTTTATCTATGTATTACCTGATAAATTAATTTTTTGTAATAGATTAATTTATTGTAAAAACTTGCAAATAAAGTTAAAGTTTTCATGTGTTATTTTTAAAAATAATCACAAAACTATTAATTAAAATTATGAAAAGCTGATTTTTTAATGGGAACAGGAAAATTTATCGATGAAAAAATATCTAATTTTTGTAGAAAAAAAGAACTAACATCAAAATTAATATATGGGAGGTCATAATTTGTTAAGATTCTCATTAACGTTTAAACTAATGTATCTGATAAGGGAAAAAAAATTAGAAAATATTTTTTTATTTGAAATATTTTAATTAAAACAGTTGTATTCTGAAATGTTACAGCTATTTTTTACATTATGAAATCCAGAAATATTTCTTTGAAGTAAAGCAAATTCGATGAGTGCTTCTCATTTCCAACTATTTCCGAGAAAGCTACTTTTATTGTTTTTCATTCTGGGAAAAAAATCGCGATTAGAAAAAGAGATTGAAAAAAAAATGCATTATTTTTTGTTTTCTTGCTTAATCTGAAAGGTTAATTAAAATTCTCCCTTTTGTAAAAAAGACGATAAAAAAGGAAAACATGAAAAAAATGCTCATTAGTATTCCTGCATGAAATAATTTAAAAATAAGCTTTTTTAAAAAGCTTTAAAGCAGTTAAATATACATATAAAATTTCCATATAATTAAAAAATCCCATATAATTTCCATATAGTTAAAATTTTCATATAATTATTTACCTGCACTATGGTAAATCCTAAATAAAAAATTTTCATTAATGACATTTTAGTAAAACTTTTGTTTAAAAAATAAGCTTAAGTATATGTCTAGACATAAAAAGAAATTCAAAGAATCAAAGTTGATTTAGAATGAAAATAAATTCAGAAAAATTAAAAGTAATTGAAGCAAATTTTAAATGAAATGAAATGAATAAATTGTTCAATTGAGATTAAAACGAAATATTCAATGATAATCATTTTTAAATAGTAATTACATTAATTAAAATTAACCCATTTGAAAGTAAATCACAATATACTACAAAATAAAAGGGAAGCTATTATTTTTCTATTTCATTTAGGATGATTATTTTATTTTACATGGTAAACATAAATAATGTTTCTTTACTGATAACTATTTTATAAGTGTGAAATTTTGGCCATTATTTAATATAAGGATGAAGAGTAAAAAAACATTCAGCTTACGGAAAAATATTACTCCCGGACATGCCATTAGAGGCTGTGAAGATCTGTGATATATATGCACATGCAGCGGCTATTTTTTTAAAGTCTCCGAGCATTTATTTGGGGTTAATTCAAAATAATATACTTTCCGCAATGCCTTGACTTACGATATGGAGTTTTTAAAATAATATTTATTAAAGCCCTGTTTCCACTCTAACTGCTCCATGAAAATTTTGGAATCTGATGTTTCAATCATTGAGGAAACCGTTGAAAAACTAGAATGAAACTTTTCTTCAGAGGTTTATAGTCGGGTAAGAGGTCATTGGGATGCCGTTAATATACAAATATCAAGAAACCGAATATGTATTTTGACCGTCTTTTTTCAAGATATAGTAAAACCAAAATTTTAAATTTGACATAGAACAGCAAATAAAGTTACAAGATCACGTACAAATTCCATGTATTTAAGCCAAGTTTTTCATGCATTCAAAAGAACAGAGACGGTCAACCCCATGATGGATTTGGTTGCATATTGGATGGATATTTACACTTTAGATGTTGAATCTGTGAACCAAATTTTAATTTTATCTATTTAGTTTCTTTTGAGTTTTAGCTATCGTGTCAACCTATGTTCGGATAGACGTATAGACAGAATTTATTACATTTGTTTAAAATGTGATAGAAAATTTTATTTAAAAGCTGTATACTAAATTTCATCCAGTTTGAAACGTTCTTCATTTATCCTGTTCACAGATAGACATAGCGGTGTACGGATAGATATAATTATAGTACTCCCCCTCCCCCCTAAAAATATCACTTACTCTTTAATAAAAGCGTTATTCCTTCTTCCACAAATTGTCTCGTGTACCTTTTAATTAAAATGCTATTTCTCTCCTCGTATAAAACTATGAATTTCGGATAAGGCAGCAAATACCTTTCATAGCAGTGTCAAACAATGTTTCCAGATTGCAAAAAAGTAGCTTCAATCTACCATTTTCTTTGAATCTGTCGTGCGAATATGTATTGTTGTAGCAGTTGCATTACTCTTATCTTCCCTTTTGGATACTAGATGGCGATATCTGATTAGGCCATCCCATATGTCATCCCATAATGCATTGCGATTGTAATTAGAATGAGATGTGATGCTGAACTGTGAGGCCGAGCGCGTGAATGTCTTGCCTTTGTGCTAGTGTATGTTTAAGTGTGTGAATGTGATTATTAAAGAAATGTTTCCAACAACATTCGTCCTGTTGCTTCCTGCACAGATCATAATAATCTACATACCACCACATTGGCGGCCAACGTGGGGCTCGACGAAAAAGAATTTCTGATGAAACGGAAATGAAGTCGTCCCGATGATCACAAGAAAATTTTCCCGCCACCACATTGTGGATATTTTTTTTTTTTGAAACAGAGTGAAGCTGAAATTTGAGCCTCTACTACAGTTGTGTTCAATAGACTACATACCGAATTTCATTAAGTTGTTACATGTATGAATTATTCGTTTACATGCATGCAAAATTCCAGATTGATAGACAGCCAACCCTTGAAAAGATTTGGTTTAAAACTTGTAAAGAATTTGCGTTTTAGATGCTAAATCCATACATCAAATTTTATCGATCTACTCTTTACGTTTTGTCATTATCCAAGTCACTTACACTCGAACAGCTACAAAATCCGACTTCCTCTAAACGGATTTCATTCAACAATTGATAAAAAAAATCTACAAATTTTGCCGTAAGTCCACATATTAAATTTCATCTATCTAGCTCAAAGCATTTTTGTATAATCGTGTTCAAAAATAGACATATGACCAAAAACACATTTTTCGAACTCGGGGAAATCTGAAATATGGAATTTCATTTATATATTGTTTTCGAATTTTTTTCGATCATAATACTTTCTTTGTATACCTAATATATGAGAAAGTGACGTAAAGGAATCACTTCATAATATTCTCTGATATGTATAGAAGTTCTTTCTATAAACATATGAAGTTAGAATTCTTTTATGTTATTAAACGAAATAATTTATTAATTGCAAATATCTTATTGTTGTACTATTGTAATAATGACTTTTTTTCAGCAATATCACATTTTTAAATTTTTAGATTTTTCATCTATAACAATTCTTCCTTCGTCATGTTTCGTGAACTCAGTAACTCAACAATAATCTCATCTTAATAAAATGAGTCTTTAAAAATTCTCGTATAAAATATTTTGAATCTTGCGAAGAAAACTTTTTATGGAATCTTATTCTTTTAAGAATATTATAGTCTTAAAGAGGGGTTTAGTTTTTCTGAAACTAATTTAAATACATTTAGTCGATTAAAACAGAATTGTGTGTCGATCTGTTGCTGATTCTGGACTTAAAAACTAAAAAAAAAAAACCCATAAGATAATTTTTTATTTAACTCTTATCAAACGGCAAATGACTTTCTTTTTGTTTAGAAATTTAACTTGCTTTAACTTGTAAAATGCAAGAATTTTTTCCTGGGTATTGTTATTCTAATTGAAAAATTAATTTTAATTCTAAAACAATGGACATGGTCGTAAAATATATTTTAAAAAAAGAAAAGGATTGAAGCTAAAAAAGAAAAAGCCTTTTTAATCCTACTCGGCGATTCTTTTTTACGTTTAATCCAAACTTCATTGATCTTTTAGCTTCAATAAAACCAATTCACTTCCTTCTTATTCTGCTTTCGGATTTTAGAAAGATATCTCAGATACTTAAAGTAAATTCCTTTTGATTCTTTGTAATTCACTTTTATTTTAGTTTCTATTATTCTAGATTTTCCTTGCTACGTTAAAAAAACTTATTTAAATTAAATGGCTTGCTAAAGATTATGTAGTGCGAAGAAAAAACATTTTGTCCTTTTTTTCCTTGTTTATAATGATTACCTGATTTTAAAAAAATAATTTGATATATTTTTGAAAATATTACATTTTTTCACATTTATACTGAAACACTAAACCTGATTCCTCCAAATTAAAAATAATGCTTATCATTGTCTTTTTTAAGATATAATTAAAGTGACAGTAGAATAATGAAATAAACTTCCGTAATGAAGATTCCAAATAATAATAGAAAAATGAATCTTTTCCAGAATAACAACGTTTCTGTGCAATAAATATAAATTTACCTAGTTTTTATTCTATATGGATTAAAATTTAATTAGTTTCTTTAAATTGCAAGAATTTTTACCAATAAAAATTCTAAATTAAAATTGAGCCTAATTATTTTTTAAAGTGCTACATAAATAATTTACTAAGCAAATAATAGGATGACTTCTTTTTATTTGTCTTTACGATTTGAGATTAAAATGGAACTTTAAAAGATAACATTTTTCACCAGTAGATAAATAAGCGAGATTTAAAAATTTCGAAGAATTACATCTGAAAAACTCCCTTCATTAAATTGCCAAACATTTTAAATTTATTAAAAAGAAGCTTTTAAAATTATTATTTTTATGATTTTTACGTTATTCAAAACAGTTTTTTAGATTTAATTGGAAAACGGAGTAAAAATAGCATTTAATTATTTAAAAAATTGTCCTATACATAAAATGCCCTTTATATTTTTCTTTTTACGTTATCGTATCCCAAATATAAAAAATGTCCGTACTAATCGTAGCATCCTATAGTGGAATCTTGATAATTTTGGGACAGTTGTAAAGAATACTATAAATTCTCTTACCACGTACGTAGTAAAATTATACATTATCCATCCTCATGGGTCTTTGAGTCCACTTCTGTGGGTGGATCAGGCCCATTATTTTTCAAATTTACTTCCCAGATATTATTTTTGTCTTTTTAATGATTCTCTAACATGTGCCCTTTAACCAGTAATAAAATCATTCCAACAAATTCTGGCTCATTTAATGGCATCTATTCCCTCTATCTGTGCATCACATTCCATTTTGTAATCATTTTTGTGTTTGAAGTCGTTCAGAGACCTACCACTCAACGCACCGAAATAATACATTTTGTCCCATATGAGCCCTATTGCTGTTCCTTGGAGTTTTCTGCAACGGAAACCGAACTTCAAGGCAACACACCTCAACCAGTTTCCTGTACTGCAATGGCAATCTAAAAAGTTCCAATCTAAGCTTTATTAATCAGTTATTACTAACTTAGGAATTTATCTAAGTTAATATAACTTAGACACCAATTTACTAAGTTAAACTTCTCAAACTATATGTTTATCAAATCCATAGCAATTAATAACTTGGTGTCTTTCAGATAAAGTACTTGACCACTTAACTTATTAAGCTGGTTAGATGCTCTATTGATCCAGGACCTTCTGATATAGACTATCCCCTTGACAACGATCTATCAATAATCTCTCTTTCTGAGTGTCCAGAATTTAATTTTACGCTGATAGTCACTAGCCCCTCTGAAATTTCTGTCGTTTCTCCATTCCGTGGGTTAACAATATCTTGCATACCACAATACATGGTTTCAAATTCTATTTCCTCGTCAATACTAGCCTTTAAAATCTTTTCTATGGGGTGATTCCTGTCCAAAAGCCATCCAAGAGAAGAGAAGAGAAGGAATAATCCCTGGGTACCTTGTAATTGGGATACTTGTAGTCACCTAAAGATGACAAACCCCTGAAGGGGGAATAAATCCTACAAATAATTAAGTTCATTTGAAAAACTTTTTCAGCAAATCTTTTAATATTTAAATGTTTTTTGAAAGTGAATTTCAGAAACATAAATGTTTAAAAATAAAAGTGAACCATTGAAATAACTTATATTAGACACACACACACACACACACACACACACACACACACACACACACACATACAGGGTGATTCAAAACTTATCGTACAAATTTCGTTTGGAGGTGGGGAATATCACAGGAAATAGTTTTCACATAGAAAAGTATGTCCGAAAAGAAACGTCATATGCATGGGCAAAATGGACAAGTGAAATGATCGCAAGAAAATAGTAAAGTTAAGTGGTAATGAATGTGATTTTTATTCCAATAAGATAAAGTATAAGTTCACAGTATGTGCTCGAAATTGCGACCATTTATACGAAAAAAGCATTCTCAACGCCGTTGCATTGACCGCCAAACATTTTTAAAAAATGCCTGGCACATCACGGACAATGCCTACGGCGGTCGTTATTTGTACAACATCTACTATACTGTCGACGGGAATCTCGTACCTATGGTCTTTCATGGCCCAGCACAAAAAGAAATCCATTCGCGATATATCAGGCTATTTGAATGTGTAAGTGATTGACCCTCTTCTGCCGATCCATTGAGCTCAAAATGCTCGCTTCAGGAAATTACGTGCTACAATTGTGTTATGGTCTGGAGTTCCGTCATGTTGATGCCAGATATATCAAGTTTTGCGGACATGCTTTCCTATGTGAAATCTTTTTCCTGAGATATTCCCTACATACCCACGAAATTTGAACGATACATTTTGAATCACCCTGTATATAATATAAAATATTACTACTTATTGAAATGCATACTAATCACGAATTGCCTACATTTTTGGCCAAACTATTTAGAAAAAAATTGAGGTAAAATCTAAATCCCCTATTTAAGTGTCTCAACAAAGATATTTCTGATAAGAAGTGCTGAATCGTTCTTATGCCTCTTCGAGATGCATTTCATATACATTTTTGAAGAGAAATAAGACACTTGGTTTTCTCCTAAGAAGCTTCATCTCACACAATGCATTACTGAACATGATTATTCTAAGAAGCGATCTTCAAAAGTATTAGAAGTACTTCGTACATGAGGACTATAATATCCTGGTAATGACTATTATTAAACGTTTTCCCAGATGAAAGGTTGTTTGCATTTGCTCAATACTACATCTATTGATAATAATCCTAAACTATTACCTCTGTAATAGTTTCCATGATGCAGGTGTATTAATATTAAGCAATTACATACCTGTGCTTGATATTAGGTCCTCACTAAAATCAAGCCAGTTGATGCGCTCGCGAAACCACTAGTATATCTTCTAATGATTGGAAATACTCTATAGAATACACCTTACTGAATTAATGGCAAAACCAGCCAAAGCAGTTTGATATTCTAATCACTGTCTGGATGATGTTTAAAAATCCTTCTTAGTTTGTATTTCTTAATTTGAAACAATTATATGAAAGCTTCATTTGGCTGTTAAATGTAATAAAGATTTATATTTACTGTAGTTATGGTTTTTTGACAGTAAATATAAATACTAATGTAATATAAATGAATAGATATGTGATATATAAGTATCTTACGATAGTAACATCATCTAGTGTGTTCGTTAAGTTGTATCGTTTGATGTATTATGTAAAAAAAAAAAAAACATGCACTTACATAAACGCAAGCACATATACGTATACGCACACACACATTTCTTTCGTAATGCCCCACTTCACTTCAATCACTTGACATTTCCATGCCTGCCAAGAAGAGCAAAGTATTTGCAGTGATCAACCGATGAATAAATTATTTCCCTTGCTTGGAAATTATGTCGGTTTCTTGCGCCATTCACAGTTTACTTTTGTGCACGAAAATTAGAATTTAACGTTATTTTCTCAATTTATGCATAGCAGTGTATTAAATATATTTATTTATTGCACTCCTAATGATAGCTCTGATTTAAAAAAATAAGAATAAAAAAATAGCACTTGGAAATTTCAAGAAAAATCCATATATATATTCGATTTTGTGTGATATATAATTGATATATAATTGCACAGAAATAGAACATGGAATTGAAAGCTATAGTAATCAGATAACTAGTAAACAGGTAAATTTTTCCCAATTTTCTAAATTATTCATTACATTTCGTTACGTTTCTTGCGTCAGTAAATGGTAGTTTGAGTTAAAATTTGGAATCAAAGATAGAAGAACAATATGGGGAGACATTATCAATGCGACTAACAATCAAATTGGAACTACTTGTAAAGATCAATTCTCACTCTATTCTTTTTATAATTATCAACAGAAGCAATTCATAGCAAAGTCCTGAATCATCTACTGCAGTTCGGACCTCTAATCCTGTTATTTTTTGAAACGGAAGACAATATATGGAATTAACAATTCCATTTGGAAAATGTCATGAAGGAAATAAGTCATGGAAAGAAACATAGGAATTCCTCCAGAGCAATGTTGTTTGAATGAAATCTTGATACGGAAAATATCTAAATAATTATAGTTAATATTATTGGGTTAAAACAAATATTATGCATCTAGATATTTTTAAAAAAATTATTATTTTTCTACAGCTACTTGCAATTAAATTTAAAATTCTTGCTTTCTTATAAATTTTTCTTCATAAAATTCTTTCTTTTCTAGTGAATTATTTTTCTATCAATTTTTATTTTTAAATAAGAGCAAATTTTCAAGTTTCTTAACCATACGATTCTGATAGAATTTCTAAATGACATAAAAATGGTAAGCATTTTCCTTTAATTTACATTGGAATTTAAGTTTCAGATATTTTCTCCATTTCTCATTGACATACAAGTCAGTTTCATTCCTTTTGGAATTCGCAATTTTCCTAGAAGAAAATACGTAATTCATTCCCAGTTATTTTGATTATTTCCTTGATATCTTTATTTCTATTCAGCGTTATTTTGAATCAATTTCAAACCCAACCTAACTTGGAAAATTGATAGCAAATATTTGCTCTCTTCAAAATATTTAGAACTGAAAACAGCAACAAAAAATATTCTAATATTTAAATAAACCAATCTTCTTTATATATATTCCTGCGTTGGCGTTATTTTCATCGAATTGGAATCAGTTATCGAATCGGAAAGATCGACAAAAATTTCAAAAGAGGGGCGGACGGGCCTTTTCAACCGGGGCGTTCCAAGGAATGCCTTCTGATAGAAAATCGCCTGCGCCCTCAGGAAAATATTTTCTCTTCCTATCTCTCGGATCACGTCACCGTGAGAAAGGTTTCATCTGTTCTTTCCACCCTTTGCTAGACCTTCTTCGAGAGTACGCTTTTCGAAAAGCAGCAGACTATATAAAAAAGGAAGGGGGGGGGGGTTGCTGTGAGAGATATTCGATTCGGGGTCGAAAATAAACATTCTCTGAATACATTTCATCTGAGAAAGAAACTTTAATTTCATTTCTGTCTGTGAGAAAGGTATTATTTATCCTTCTGAAAGCCTTGGAGATTCAAGCGATAAATTATTTTAATGTGGTGAAAGTATGCGAACTAAACTGAAGAGACCTTTCTGAATTCCTATAAATGCAAGTATTTATACTTGCTACTGGTTTCAACTTCTAAGGAAGAATGTAATCTATTCAGAATTGTCAGCAGATATTTAAAAACATTGTGGTGATATAGAAATTCGGAGATTTCGCTGAGCATAAGTAAGAATATTAACCCATCAGAGCCCAAATTAGTAAATCAGGTTCAAACAGAATTTTGTTAAGAATGATCTAAAGATTATATCATGACGAACTATTAAGATGTTCTTCAGTTTGTAAAACTAATACATCTATTACTTAATCACCTGGTCAGTTAATATGACGAGTCAGTAATTGCCAGTATTTCAATCTGAAACAGTATTTAAATATAAAAAAGACGTTGAAGGGAAACTTTATTTATTAGCATAGTAATTATTTATTTCCTGGTTGACGTTTTTTTTAATTTCTCGTATACGTAATATAGAGAAAGTACAGTAATCGTCAAAACAGTCGAGATTTTGACAAATATCCACGTTTTAGACTTCGACGAGTTTGAAAAAACACGTTTAGACAACGTCCATCTGTTTGTGATACAAATAACTCAAAAGTGCTTTGAGCTAGACGATTGAAATTTGGTATATGGTTCTTTATACACCAAATTGGAAGATTTCTATCAAATTTTGTGCAAAATCTGTTCAGAGGAAGTCTGTCTGTACGGCGTTTTGAATAAAAGCTAACACGGTAACTACGAAATGAAGAGAGAGAGATGGATAAAATTCGGTTCACAGATTTAACATCTATTGCGTTGCCAAATTTTGAGCCAAATCCAACGAGGAATGGACTGTCTGTCAATCTGTACTTTCAGAAAATGTAAACGGGATATTGTGTCTAAAACACAAATTTGGTTTTTGGATACTGTTAACGCATGCCAAGGATATATAAAACTCCCCCTCTCGCCAAGGATGACACGGTAGATTCAGTAAAAATGCTATATTCACGCTTAAGTGAATATATATTTCGTAAATATTGTTTGACAATGCATGTAAGGTATTCTCTGGTACGACAAGTTTATTAGAGAGTGTGAGTGAAAGTTTTGGAAGACCCTGTAGCTGATTACAATAAGATAATGTTTATAGATTGACATGCTATCGATAAAAAGCAATATGATATGTATGTGATGCGACATGCCTTTTGATTAAAAAACATTCAAAACTTTCAAGCTGACTTTTTCTCAACATGATCATCACCACGATTACCATATTATTTGTAAATTCTGAAATATGACATGCATGATGCAAAAAATCATTCAAAATAGCGAATAGAACCAACTGTCGGATCAAAAAATTCCAAACATTGTTGCGTAATTACATATCCGATAGTAAATGAAGCTCACTGACAGGTGCATTTTAAAATTAAAGACTAATTGAAATTTTTTCTCTTGATGATTTCACAGATTGCAATTGCACAAAAATACATTCCTAAACTAATTTAAAATTCAATTCAGGGGGAGTGATGTCCGCAAAACTTTCTGTTATACTCTTTAATAAAGGAGTTATGCCAGAGAATGCTTTCTATGGCATTGGCGAACAACGCGCTTACGAAATGTCAACTTTTGACGATAATTTAGCATTGTTATTGGATTTATTGTGAAATCCTTGGCGATTTATTTGAAGATTAATACATGGCATGCAGTAAATAGTATTCAAAAATTGAATTTGTGTTTGGGACATATTTTTCTCAACAGATAGAAAAAAAAATATTTAACACAAAACTGCGCTCTTAGTCACAAAATCTGTTTTAAAATGACCATTTAATCATTTCAATTAAAAGCAAGAGACGGAGTAGGTACCAGATCTTTACTATAACTTGTTGTTGTTGTCATGTGACAAGTGCAATAAAAATTAAGAAAAAAAGGGGGGAGAGAGGGGAGGGAGAATTAGATTGGACCGAAACCACGCAGAACAGCCCTGGCCACATCTTCAGCTTTATCGGAATAAAGAATATCCCTGATGCAGTCAATGTCTATTTTGAAGAGAGCTGAAATAATAGAACGGCAACTGAAAATATGCCTCGGGTCCAGCTGCACATTTGGACAGTGTCTGCATTCTTCATAGAGTCTGGAACCATCAGGCATGATCCTCATGCCCCTCAGGTGCCCTGTTCTGAATCTTGAAATTGTGGTTGTGATGTCCCTTTTATAATTTAGATTTGCCTCTTATAATTTTGATTGGTACAGAGCCTCTGTGTTTTCACGGCATTAGCATCCAGATCAGTAGTAGATAGCGAAGTGGGATCCACTGATCTGGCCTCCTTGGCAAGAGTGCCGGCCTGCTCGCTTCCCTCAATTCCCACGTGGACTGAGATCCATTTACTATATTATTTATATATTATATTTTTTATATTTATATATAAAACATTTATATAATTATTTACTATAACCTCCAAAATATTCATGAACGGTATTTTTCATAATAACCAAACCAATGTATAAAGCTTCAAATATAACAATTCTTTTCCTTTCTTTTCCTTCAAGCCAAATTTCTTGGCTTGTTAATAAGTGTAAATAAATACTACTACACACAATACTGACAGATATATAGGAAATGAAACTAAACTGCCAGGCTTACCAAATGTATTTTTGGCACCGATAAGTGCACATAAAATTTCAAAACGCCGAATAGGGATCATGACAGTTAATGGGTTAAGCGCTGGAATTAATTTTTAACTTAGCAATGACCTAATGAATGCGCACACATTTTTCTTTATATTGTTAACTACGGCTGTCATTGAATCTAGTAAACTGGAACTTATTAATACCATCTATAATCTGGAGAAAAAGAAAACATTCAATGATTCTCTTAGAGTTAGTGCTCCGTTCCCCATTTAGAATGAACTAAAAATGCACAAACGAAGTTTTCTAAGACAAAATACCCATCATCAAAAAGCAGACTATCCGAAAACCCTCAACAGAGCAAGTTTTTGCAATACGGAATTATGTCGAAAAATGTAAATGTTGGCTTCTTAAGCATCGAATGCCTCCTGCATCTAACGTGCATTTCATGAAGATTCCGGGCCATCTATCTCAATGAAAGGATAGAAAAACGATCCAGGATTCGTAGTTTCACATGGGGCAGAAAAAACCGAGACACATTTCGGTTGCGTGTAATGCGAAATCGATGTGGCTGTTTCTCGTTTTAATCTAAGCTCATCTATCGAAAGGAGACTGGAACAGAAAAAAAGTTAAAATAAAATCCAGTTCCTCTGCAAGTAAATTTCTCCTTCATGCTGCAGATTTACACGGTGGAAAGTGGATTTTCATTTTTAAAAGGGAACAGAACCCCTCGCAAAACACCAACCCCGCGCTCAGGAACTGAGAACAGAATTGAATAATTCAGTTGAACTGTAAGAAGGGAAAGGGATCATCTTTTCGACATTTCTGAAATTCGTTTCGGGTTTTTCTCTGTCGGGAAATTAAATTAGAGAGAGGGACTTTGTGAATTTTATTTTCATCCACCTGCTATCCCGGTTCGCTTAAGTGGAAAATGTATCCGATATTTGCACGCGTTCAAACACTGTTAGCATCCGAAAGTTGCCTCCAAATTGAATAAAAGGGGACGGACTGCTTGGTTAAAGGCAGTTGGCGGAAGTTGTGTTAGAAGATTCGTGTAAAAAGTCTCGCTGTATTCAAGTGGTACATTTGTATTTATTTTGCCGTTGGCTAGAATGGAATAGTGCAAAGATTTGAAGGGAAATATTTGAATTTATATCTCGGTAGTAAATAAGGATGTGATTTTTCAATTCAATAATCGTACCAGAGGCAGAAAGTATTACACGACATATTCAATATCTGCAGAATTGCAAATGATACAAACTTTGTATGAAATCGGCTACGAAAAGTAAAATATGGATAGTATTTTTGTGTAATGAAATAGAAAGAATTTCAGGATTTTGTATTTCTGATATGATAGCTATTTTGAATAACAAATTGTATGGATTTCCAATGTTTTGGAATAATGTAAGATACTTTTTATTTAAAATACGAAACTGAAAAAGTTAAAATGAGGACATACAATACTGCAGTAATATTGTTGCGAATGTGCCGTCTTGCTTCTTAGCGCAATAAATGTCCTAGTAAGGAAGATCGTTTTACAGATATCTCTCATGGATACTGAATCATCGACATCCGGGCATAGCGACAAACCTAGTGATTAATTGGGAACGAATTTAGCTACAAAATTGAAAGTTCCCTAAACTACTGGACATTTGGCAGTACATAAAATAGCAATGAAAGTACTAGAGTGAGATAGCAATTCAGGTCAGCTCAAGCAAGTAGTCAATGAAAATAAGCAGACGGTTCAAGAGACGTTCGCGCGTGAGTGAAAGTCTCTCTCCTGGGTGTCTGCTTTGCACCGTTACCGTTGTTTACTAAAGATGAGCTATTTGTGTGCCACTGTTTATTGCAATGCAGTTTTGTATACGTTTCGTTTGTTTCTTTCTACTGTAAAATAAAAGATCTTTATCCGTGATTTAGTCTATTAGACTTTTCCCCATACACTTACCGGGCAGATTGGAGTGTTTCCTTGAAAATGGTTTTTCGAATTTGTAGAACAATTTTTAAAATAATTTTTAGCGTTACTTTTAAATTTAGAAAGCTTAGTGGCAAAACGCTATGAAAGTAGCATTATAATCATATTAAATCATAATAAATCGCAAGAAATTTTCTAAATATCTTTTAGATTTGAAAACCAAATATTATGTACTATGTGATCACAGTTTGTATTTGTATAAAATACAAATTATTTACCAGATTGCAAGGTTCAATTGATTTCGAATTATTAGAAAGTAGTTTATATGAATACAATAATTCAGTTCAAGGAATTTCATTTATTGTCATTTTTGCGAATGCAAACGCGGATAACAGTTTGGTTTACAGACTAAAGCTGCCATTTATTGAAAGCAAGATGTTTGTTCTCTGACCATAAAAACAAAATATCCAAAAATATTTCAGAGACGATTCAGATTTCAGTTTAATAAACCTCTGTCCGCGAAAAAGTGAATTAAAAGATGGCTAAAATTATTTCGAGAAACAGGCCATATGTTGCATTAAGAAGGCATGCGCGTGATACCCTAAGTGAAATATTGGTACGCTGATGGATTGTTAGAAATAGATCATTTTCATGATTTTCATATTCTCCAGATATCTCACAATTCAATACTTTACTTGGGATACCTCAAGAACCGAATGTTGCTATAGATGTTCGCGGTGTCGAAGAATTAAGAAGTCGAATCTCCACTGAAGCAATTTGATTCCCCAAATGCGTAACAATATCTGGAGGGAAATCAAGAGCAGACTTGTCGTTCTCGTTGCAACCAATGTTCCGCATGTTCATGTTGAACTGTATTGATATAATTATTTTGAAGTTCTGAATAAAATTTACACACCCATTTTCCCATACATCAAATCCTGTTTTACTTATAATTAACCTTTATCTAATAAATAGTATATAGACTTCAAGAATTTTTACCCATACAGTATTTTAGGATTTCCATTTAAACCTCCAGATTTTGATCTAAATATAATTTCGTGTATGTACATTAATAAGAGCAATTTATAGAAAAATATATTTGATTTTAAATTGTTGATTTATAATAATAAAAGCAAATTTTATTAATTATGTGATTTGAAATTATTAATTATGAATATTTTGTAATAAGAACTATCAGCTTGATAACTTTGATGGTTCGCAATTAAAAGATCTGGAACAATAATTTAATGCATATATATATAATGATATCTTTTAGTTTAAATCCTAATTAATTTCCTAATTTTTATCTTAAATTATCCCACACTAACTTTATTTCATAATGTTATCTTATTTCCTGACATCATTCCCACATTTTTATTTAATTTTTTCCAACATGCGATTTATAAAATTGCTAATTCCGTCGTTCCCAAGACAGGAACGAAAGGATAAAAATCCTTAACTCCTGCACATATTTTTAAAAATATA
>JAPMOR010010990.1:0-22681 GCA_026543865.1 Argiope aurantia
TGACAATTAAATATTATGTTCAATTTCATATGTGAAAAAATATTATTAAATATTGTAGTATTTAGGAATTTGTTTCATCAATCCACAGCAGCAAATGTATGAACTATTCAAATTTGGAAATAAACCTTTTTCTCGAATTCATTGTGAGTTCGTTTAAGTGTTTGCAGTTCTACAAAGAATTTTTTTTTTAAATTTGATGTCATAGACAAATACCGTATTTTTAAAAAGCAATTATATAATTTCTTTAAATTTTTCAGTCATGGCAGTTTATCAAAGTATTTAATACATGTTGATTCAGTTTTTCAACCAATCAATGAAGAAAGAACATTTTTAAAGCTCAATTTTTTTTTCTTTATTAAGTGGTTTAAAAACTGAAAAACCATGCATTATAAATATAAGCGGTTTAGCAAATAAGCCACTACACTTGAACGAATTAATAAAAAAAATGCATTCAACAGCTTTCACAAAGTAAAAACTGTGAGTGAAGAATTTTGTTGCTTTAACATTTTATATTAAAAATGTTTCGTATTGTTAATTCTTTAGTCATAAATCATAAGTCATAAAGTAAAGTCATAAGTCATAAAGTAAAGTTTAGATCATAAATAAATATTACATATTTATTTATGATCATTAAGTTTTGATAAGGATTAAAAGTTAAAAATGAATTTGTTATTTCTATTGGATAATTCTTACAATTTTGGTAAAGAAAAGCACAAATTAAAAAAAAAAAATACAGTAAGTTCTGTGTTTCAGGAAATGGTTTGTTAAAACAACACACAGACACTTTTGAAGAGTAAATTATAATGTTCATTTTGTCCTATAATGAATATACAGCAGAAAATTAAAATTTAAAAACACATCATAGATACATATCTTGTATGCCCAAAGGGCCTATATATTTTAATTTACATTATACCCAGCGGTATATGTATGCTTATATTTCATTATTGCATTGAGAGTTCAAACATCTCAGGCAGAGCAGCATTTAAAATAAAACAGGCATAATCTCAAAACTGTTACTGCCATAAGGGCTCATATCAACTTTATAATACTGTTGATTCCTTTTAGATACTTTTTTTTTATTTACAAACATTTCGATGATATTCTACTCACAACCAATATTGAAAATTTGTTCTTTATAAAATATAACATAAAATGTAACAAATGAGTAAAACACATGAGAAAGAAGATTGACAGTTGTTTATATAAGCATTCAACTAGCTTTTAAAATCTAGGAAACACTGTAAAAATGATCAACCTAATTTGTATTAATTTAATCATCACAAACAGACATTGAACTTTGGTTTTTAAGAGTGTAACCTATCTATTAGCACAAACATGAGAATGTCATTTGTAATGGCAGTGCAAATATTTGCAGCAGGAATTAACACACAGTGAACTGGAGAGAGCACCGTCTTCTTCAGACTTGATGAATAACCTAAGGGTAACTGTAGGAAAGATGAAATTACCACAAAACACATTCCCACTATTTTCTGTTGAAAATGGCACTGATGTAATACTATTCTAAAACACATGGGACAATCCTTAACTATAGTGTTTCAATACATCAGCCAATCAAAATGTTTTAGGCATTCAAACACGCATGTGCGTCCATTATGCTTCATGGCTGGTCTGAATGTGTATAACAGATAACATATGAAGCAGATAGATAAACAATTAGTTTTAATTTATCAATATTTCAGATAAAGCAAAATATCATCATTTTTTCTTCTTCTGAGAAACTGATAATCTGTGTATTGTTTATCAAGGATTTGCTCCCAAAGTTATGAATTATTTTGAAGCAACATAAGTAACTTGTTAAATAGGTAATATGGTAAAGGTGTATATCAGATTGCAGCATAACAAATTGATACGATTGCTGTAACAAAAGATTTTAAACGAAAATTCAACAAAATAAGTTTGTTAACATTCAAATATCGCAAACAAAACAACATAATTGCAACATTAAACCCTCAGATAACAGGAAGAAATAACACAATTTTTTTCAATACAAATACGCCTAAATTTTCCCACATACAGCTATTTCATAATTCATAAAACGAATATTAAATATATTTTGGAGTATACTGAGATATAATATAACTATGTTCATGATGGTGGAATATTTAAAAGTGATGCTAAATCACAAAATTTTGAGCATCTATATTTATAACCTAAAGTGGAATAGCTGCCACATATTTTCCCTTGCTCTCATCGAGAGCACATCTAAAGGAATAGATATAAATATATTAGAAATTTTATTTGTAATCTGTAAAAACACTACATAATTTTTTTTATCACGTGGACAGTAAGGATCACTATCATATCCACTGAATGGGGATATGCCTCTCTATTAATGAAACTTTAAAATACTAAGCATTATTTAACAAAAAACTTCTTCCACGATTTATTTATATTCAATTAAACAGTCCTTTACATTATAAAAGATCAATATAACTATCAGCAATAGACTTCCTAATTTATACCCTTCCAGAAAGAAGTCTCTGTAAGGGTAGAGTCCACTGTTCGATCACTCAACACTCACACGAGGGCAAACTCCAGTTTCCTTCAGATAATACGGCAGGTAAAAAAAAATACCACTAAAATTCATTCTAAGAGTAATAAATTCTAAGGTCAATTGAGAATTATATAAATTAAGTTACATAGATGAAAATACATTAGTCTCTTCAAAAGTTCTCTTCTTTTCTTATCCTTTCAAAAAGACAGAAAACATAACTTACCATTGTGATTTTATAATTTTATTTTACAGAAGAAACGAAGTACTGTTCAAAGATTTCACAACAACACACGCATAATTCAGATTACATTATCTGCTCATGAAGCGAAAAGGGTTTGAAGTTATATACTGCTAAAATTCATCAGAAATGAAAAATTTAAAGGAGAACATACTCGCCTGAACACAAAATACAAATATGAAAAGCGATTTTATTTTAAAAACTTTAAAGATAAAACAATAAAATATTTGTTAAAAATCGATATTTTAATGGTATAAATGATATTAAGAACGGTTTTATTTAATATAAGAATTCTAAAAATTAATGTAAAAGTAGTTGCTACAGAGGCAGAGATTTCTGTTTAGGAACTTGCACACGCACAGCAGTTACTGTGTGATGCTTGAAAATTTGCTCACGTGCCAGAAGGATGACAAAATGCACATCTTTGGTTTTTACAGGTCAAACTGTGAAATCAACCTCAAAAATAAAGTGAACAAAGGGTTCAGAGCAGTCAAGTTCTCAAACGCAATTTTTTTTAGCAGGATAAGCTTCTTTAATAAGGACCTAAATGGATTTTCTTTTGGTTGGGAGCTACGGTTTGGGACCAAGGGAATCGAAGTATATCATGATACTGTGAGTTCAAGTATCAGGAGTTCAAAAGATTAGAGATCTCATGTTGAATGTCTTTGAGTTCTTGAATTTTTTGAGCCAGTCGTTGGTTTAGTTGTTCTAAGGCGCCTTTTTTGGCCTTGTTACTTGACTTTGTAGTATCTAACTGCTCTTGTAATCGACTAACACTGCTTCGTAAACCTTCATTATCTGCAAGCAGAACCTGCAACAAAATATTTTATTAGACATACAGATTCAAGATTTTTATATTTATCTAGACATACAGATTTCAAGTTTGAGGACATTACTGTTAAATGAGAATAATATTAATATTCAAGGTATTCTTTAAAGGTTATGAAGCGTTACAAAAAATTAATATACAGTGTGAAAACATTAATAAAGACATATGATTTATAAAATTCAGCAAACACATCAAAAATTTTTACGAAATTCATTAAAGTGCAATGCACTTTTCTCAATAATTTGCGATCTTATACTCAAAATAATAAAATACTGTTGGTAAGGTGAAACACGAAGTTATAAATTCAAAGTAAATTTGCAGCACCAGTTAAGCTGTAGAGAGAACATTTTAGGGTTAGTACAATGAAACAAAATGAGCAGCGCTATTTAACAGAAACAGTTAGTTCGAAACCAAGAACTCCACGGGCATATTTGAACAAAAGATAATGATTTCAAATTTTTTCAGTTTCAGATGTTCTAATTTATTTGAACTAGAATTATATTAAATAGCTTCACAAATGCATAAATAATAATAATAATAAATGTCAGCAATTTCAGCTTGTCAAAAAAGACTTCCGCATAGTTAATAAAACTTTCGAATCTTCATAAATAATTTTCACCGGTCTTCAAACATTTTTTAAGATTTACTATCTAATGCATATTTCATAACTGTATTTATTTAAAATAACTTTATACTAATGTGTTCATACTCCTTCAAATAACATATTATATGAGAAACATGCAAGAAAATGACTAGGAAGGAAAAAAGGGGGAAAGGAAATGTTAAGTGAAAGTAGTCAGACATTACAGAAAAATTATTTCAGATTTAAAAGTTATGAAAAATATGTGAGACATGGAAAACAGTTTTAATTTACAATGGTGAATGAAAATCGGTATTCAATTTGAGGGATGGAATATCTACTGATTTGAAATAAAATTTGATTTATTCCATGAAAGAACCTTTAACATAGCATAAAATACTCTCAGAAAATAATTAGCAACTTCTTCAACTTAAAAATATAGATTACTGTTAACTTCTTTTTGTTTAAGGAAAAATGCACAACATTTAGAACCAATAGAATTGATTTGACATAGAATAGAATTTTATATTTCTGAATATAGAATTAGAAAATGGATGGGAAGAATTCCTTGCGATTTTTATCCGACTTAATTAAGAGATAATGTTTTGAAAAATTATTTGTAAATTTAAGATATACATAATCATCGATCTACACTTTAAGTATATTATACAGTAATTTTTGATAAACTAATTACTTCATTACTACTGGAAAATTCCTCCACTACCCTATTTGATTGATATCGTTTTATAATATTTTAATCTTTCAAATAGTAGCAATATTTATGCAGATGAGTACCAGAAATATAATTTTTCAGCCATTTTTAGTATAGGACCAGGAAAAACAATTGGGCAACAGTATGCATCGTAGAAGCCTTTGCGAAAAAATAAAACTAAAATCATGTGCCATTATTCATTCCCTACGTCGGTTATTTGTAAAGTAAGTTGCAATGTATTTCTTGGACTGTAGGATATAACGGTTACGAGTAAGATTCAAATTTTATTTTTGCACTTTCTACCGAGAAACAAGATAGTGTTCTCAACTATCCCTGATAATTGTCAACGTAAGATAGGAGCAGGTTACTACGATAATAAAAAATTGTATTTTTCATGCATTTGGAATAATTTATTATACCACAGAAAGTGATATTAAATCTAAGAACGTAATAGTATGCCAATAATATTTATTTTTCATAAGAAAATTAAGGAAAAAAAAATTGTAATGTTAAGGGAGGAATCGGAAGAAGATGTTGCACATTTTTTTCCCCCAATAGGGAATGGAGGATGTGGAGATTAAACTTATCTCGTATCATTCATTCATGGTTGATTTCTGAACAAATAAGCATATTTTGATAAATTATATTGAAGTACCAGAGTTTGAATAATTCTTCTTTTGGTGGTTGGTGATAGTTTGGGATCTCAAGAGTCAGATAAAAATTATTTTACCAGTTCCATCTCTTAAGTAGACTTCCTCAGACAGAGAAAAATAAGTTGAATAGGAGATTGAACTGCCCGCTTGAACTGAGAGTCGAACTTTCCATTATTAAACTGAACTGCTAGTCCTTATTTATTTTAAAGTGCACTTCTTATCTTAGATTAATTTTTGTGTCTCATAACATTTGGTCATTTCTGTTTTATACAGATTGATTTCCCGACTTTTCCCCACAGAATTAGGGATATAATGATTATGCATTATTCCAAATTGAAGGTATTAAATAGTTATGTTAACTCATATGTGATATCCCATGAAGTAGAATATACTTTTATTGAAAAATTGTAAAGAATATTTTGGGGTAGATGGGAACGGTGGTTATATAAATTCTGAGACAATTAGCAGTATTTTTAATAATTTTAAATTTTCTCTTGAAATGAATTCGTTATTGTGATCAGGAGACAAAACTCCCAAACAGGTGTCCTAGTTGCACAATAGATGCACATGTTATGTTCTGATTTTAACGATATAAACTGCTTTGACAAAACTAATTTAACAATAACGATACCAATAAAAATACTTTTTATTTTTATTTATGATGTATGAAAATGTTATTATTCAAAATTTGAGCTGCGTATTACTACTTATAACACTATTTCTATTTACACATCATTACATTTATGAATATAATCTAAAAGGAAGGGGGGGGGCGGACGCTTTCGTTTACAAATAAAAATTCATAGGTTTGAACATATACAAGAAAGTCATAGAAAAAAGCCTTCCTCGATGCATGAACCTCTAGCGGCCTATTCATTTAGCCGATTCAAAAAGATATTTCAAAAATTGTGATGATTTAAAACAATAGAGCTCTCACAGTTACGAGTATAGAGAAACAAATTTAAACTACAATACTCTTTTTGCCTCTGCAGTTTGATTTGAGAATTGGAAGATCATAAATGGCACTGTAACAATATATGCATAACGAAAATTCTCGTTCTCAGACGAATTTTTGGTTATGGGGTTATTCGAAATCTATGTGTATACATAAAATCCACGAGATTAGTTCAAATAGAAAGATGCCTTCAAACAATAAGTTATACAGTGCTCCTGCGGTGCTACATTACTTATTTTTGTCAACAATCTCCCATATGTAATGCGTTAACGTCTACGAAGGTGTGCAGAAGGAAACTCAAACAAAAGTGCCCCTCCCCCCACCTTCTCCTCTCTTATCACTCGTACGTGTACCGTTCTCTTATCATTGATACGTGTATCGTTCTAAGGCCATTTTTTGATTTTCCAATGCGACGATTGATTTGCGCAGGAGGGAAAAAATAATAATTCGGCATTGCCATTCAAAAATTTCGAAATTCACTGTAACTATGAGAAATCTATTGCTTTAATTGCTTTTGCTCATCATTGAGCGCATACCTTTAAATATATGAAATTCAATCTCGGTTGGTTGAGAGGATAAGCCGACAGGGGTTCAGATATTAGGTCAATTTTTAATGACCACAGTATATATAAATTTTATTTTGATCTATTCTTATTTCTTGTATTAGTGAGCATTAGTTTAATGATTTTCAAGTAATATAAGGTTCCAGATACAGTTATATTTATAAATATATTTAATAAACCATCGAAAGCTTAAAATAGTTACTTTAATCTTTTCATATCTTTTAAAATTAATTATTTTGTTCATTTATTATTAGAACAAAATCAATATTTATTTAACAATTAAATGTTTAAAAATATAATTTATATATCATGCGCTTTTGTATCATAAATGATCCACTAGAATGCTCAAATCATGCAAATGATAAAAGGAAGAATGAATTTACTCTATCTTTTAATGGATAAAGCATAATAAAAGTAACTTCAACAATCAACTAAATGACAAGGTAAGAAAATGCTGTTTCCAAATTTCTCTGAATAATGGTTTATTTTTTTAAATGGAAAAATGAATTAAGTACATTTTAAGCTAGTCATACACGAGTTTTAAGGGGTAGTGGGTATTAATCGAACACTACCTAAAATATTACACAGTCCAATTTAATAATTTAAATGTGTTCGGTCTTTTTACTATCAATTTCAAAAATAAATATCCCAAGCTTGATTTTTTTTTACTAAGAGAATTTTCACCACATACATATTTATTAAGTGGCAATACATTAACTAATTACTTAATAGTTATGTGCAGAAAGCCTTATCATAAAGATATATTGGGCAGTCGTTGATGAGAAGAAATCATACTATTTAATTTAACCTAACTGGGAAAAAAAAAACCCTTAATGTTTTTTGTTTTTTTTGTGATGTGCTGTAATGGCTGGTTTGACTTATGACTGAAGAAATTTCAATGGATAATAAACACATTTTAGACTGCTGTTAAGATTCAGGAGCGGGCACATTAATTTCTCAGTTAAATTTAAGCAATATATGTATAAAACATATTTAAAGGATGATATATTCAAACAATCGTCTTACTTTAAGTTTGTCTTCTACTTTCTGGCTAGCAGATTGTCCTTGTTGACTATCATCAACCCTTTTTCTCATTTGCTCCAGTTCCTAATTAAAAACAACTAGTTAATGATTCTAATACATTTCTTATATGTACATATAAGAAATGTATCAGAATGCATTTCTTATATGTACTTATTTGTACTGTATGCATTTTTTTATGTCTTGTATGTAGTGTATACAACACTTGGAAATCTTGAAGAAACATAAATAAAAGAAATAAGGAAATAAAACTGTCTAAAATAAAATCCCAGCTACATTATTTATTCTAATTATTTTCTACTAAAATTTAACACTAATCATCACTTGGTGCATTATTCCATTCAAACATATATTAAGCATGGGAAAAAACAAACAAACTGCACTACGATAAATGAAACTAAGTACATAGGCACCTTCTAATTTATATTGGCCATTCATTATGATCTGTCAGATTAATATCTTATGTTTGAAACTACATGGTAACCATATTAGAACTAGATGTCATCTGTGTAGAAAGAGAGGAAAGTAAGAGAGACAGAAGAGGAGAGGCAAGATTTAACAGGAGAAAAATAGCATGGATATTAAGGATCTTCATGATGTAATTCCTTTATAATCTATGAAACTATTGAAACAAATAATTATGATCCAACAAAAAATAAATTTAAGGAGAAAAAAAATCACTTGTTTGATGATGACCACTTTATTATTTTGCAAGCTAGCTTCCACTATCTCTTTTTCATCTATATAATTTTCAAGATTACATTTGAGAAATAATTATTTTTGTAACAATGTTTATGTAACATTGTAATATTGACACCTGTCTAGTTAAAAGCACAAATAATATTTTTCATTTATTTTAAATCACACTCAAATATTTCGATTCAAAATTTAATGTTAGTATCATAAATTTTTAAGTGTCATAGACTTAAAATTATACGGGGTAAGACAACACTGGTGCAATTCAATTGCATTTAGATGAACACTGATATCATGTTACAGCCATGTTAATCTTGCTTTTTAGCCAGTTATTGGATTTGATAACAACAATGCTGAAAACTATTTTGAACCCAAAATTCTATAGCGAATTATGTTTAAATTATATCTTATAATAATATTAAATTTGAATTCAGAAATAATATTTAGGTGAGAAGACAATTATGCAAAAGTATAAATAATCATTTCAAAAGTAGTAATTCATAATTCTGAAACAGTCTTAAGAGTGTAAATTTTGAAATTGCTTGATCTAAAACGATAAAGCACTTCTATAATAAATTTTTTACACTTCAATATAATATTTAAAAATTGATTCTTGATGTATCTTGTAACAGAAAATCATAAAACGACTTATGTACATGAATATATAGGCATTATGCATTCCTTATTATTACATCATGCTCTTTTACAGCATGTTTCGTATTAATAGATGAACGATCCTGTGTTAATGGATGTTAATTTTGTGAATGAAAAATGAATACTGTATAAATTGTAACAGGTTCAATACATTCCAATGTCCTCCCATGAAATATTACTTTGTTTGTTTATGTTATGAAAAAATATACCATTATAAAAGAAGCAGGCAAAACTAAACATGTGAATATTCCATATAAATGTAGAAAAAAAAAATACCTAAATTGTTTTGAAATGAAAGGAGCAGTGAAACAAATCTAAAATGTTATGATAATAAGAAAAATTTCCATTACCATTGATAATCAGCTCACAAATCCTTTTCTACACCATGTCAAAAATTTCAGTACATGGTATTTGATACATATATGTAAAAACAGTATTTGCAAACAGAATTTGTTCAAAGAATAAAATATCTGCTGTCTATAACGTTTTTTGTTGTTACACAATGTTGTCTATCTATCACATTTTTTTTGGGGGGGGGGGATAAGCCAAAGAATTATCTTTTTGAGAAAATAAATCTCTAGTAATTTCCAAATGCAGCAAAAAGTATTATTAAAATACTTATGATAATCTTTCTTTATTTTAAGGATTGCTTATAATATAGCATATTTTTCATAATCCAACTGTAACATAGAAACAGTCACTTTCACACTTGTATTCCCAAAATCTTTATTCCCATTTATGCAAGTGAAACTGATAGCAAACTGAAACATATAAATCGATTTATTCTTGTTATTGAATATCAAATTAATATATTTGAACAAAGCAGCTTCTGTAAAATTTGTAACATATTGTGTTTACTTGTACATAATATATTAAAGAATGTTACAGGTTCAGTGACAGCAATGAAAAAAAAAAAAATGAGAAATTTGATAGTTGAGTTAAGTGAGCATTCATATATAAAGTTTAAAAATCAATAATAATTTGCTTAGGTTTAGTAAAATATACAATGACGACTCAAATTACCTTCTCTCGCAATAAGAATTTGTGCATTGAAAAATGTTATTCAATTCGGTTTCTTTTAAATTATTATATCATAAATTAAATATCGCTGTTCCTGAAATATTATCCATAAAATTCATGAAATATTTGTTTAAAACATTAATAATTTAGAGAAAACCCGAATACATTTTTATTTCGCAAATATTTGATATTAATAACTGCTTTAGACTTTCTAATGGTACCTTTTGCAATCTTTTTCTTTTCTTTAATAAGTTTATATTTGGAGTAAACAAATTTTCCATTATATTTATTACTACAAAATGTTACACATAAAAAATATATGACCATAAAAAGAAATTCAAACCGTATGTAACATAATGTATTTTTAACTAGTGACTGTATATTCAATTTAACTTGTTTTTAATTCAACCTCACATTCTAAAATCCGGTAAAAAATTGATCAAGAATTTATCAAATCAAAAATAACCGATATTCTGTTCTACAAAATACAGTAAAATATGGCAGAAACGTTACAGTTTAGATCGTTTACAAAATGCACATTTTAGTTATAATATCACAACAAACAGTATAGGTAATAGAGAAGTATAAAATATAAAGCAATTACTTTTTCGTTACAAGAGAGGAAAACCAGATTAATTTTTTTGTAGTTGTTGTTATCCAATGAACAATCATCAGAGACATAATAACGATGAGAATTTCAGAATTATTTTTGTTTCCAGCATCATACAATTTTCTGCAATAAATGTACTGCCAAATAAATACATGTCTCGGATGGCTCGTTTGCTGTTATATGCATAATTTTTCCATTATTAAAAACCTCTTATAAGCTCCGTGCAATATTTAACAAAATTTTATTGTGTGGAATGCTAATATAAGAAAACAGATAGAAATGAGTGCATGATAATGATTAGGATAAATTACCTAATTTGTACATTCCATACCATGAGTGTGCACATTCAAAAGTTCAGACATCATATTCTTACCCTTTAAGTTTTATGAAGGACTGTTCTATTTAAATTTCGCAAATTATGATTCATAATATTACATTATAATGCATATTTCATTGGTTAATATTCAGATATGTGTCATTTTTGCACAATAACTATTTTATTATGAATTTCCGACATCTTTCTTTTATAGATAAGACCTTATTTACTTACAAACAGGAGATTCCATTCAAATTATAGCACCATCAGCACATAGTTTTAAAGAGAAAAATGGGCATGTGATGAATATACGCACGATGAAATGATTTTCTACAACTATTCTAGGATGGTGATGAATTACTCTATGAATTTAATACCAGTAAGTAAACATAATATTACAAAAACCCAAAACGTTCATATTGATGGTTTTCCAGGATTGAAATTGAAATATCTTTTAATGGATATAATTTGGATTAAACCTAAACTTTTTAAAAACTGTATTTTAAACAACTTTTTAGGCAGCTGCAAATTATAAATCTTATAATCTAATTATTTTTTTCTTAGGATGATGTATCAAGGATTTCATTTAAATTTTGCTTCATACTAAATACTATATATTGAAATGTAATATTTCCTTCTGTTAAACAGAACTAGGATATAATTGTTGGATTAACATTTTGTTTTGAAGTTATATAAGGGCTGTTAGGATCAAAATGTAATATAGATATGCCTTTATTTGATTTCCGCATCATACCAAGTAAGGACATTTGATTACTCCTCTGAACAGGGACAACCTTGAATACATGCCCACTTCAGATGCATTTAGTGGCAATATTTCTGACAAAGGGTAAAAATGTACATGACATATATCTTGATGGACTTGAAATGTTCTAAAATAAATTAGCCCTGCATATATTAGATAAAGTAAAAATTTCAAACGCATTTAAAATTACAACAATAAACAAAATCCATTGCATAAAGAGCAAAGATGTATCAGATAAGCTCAAGAAGTTACATATTCATAAATATCTGCTTTCCTAATTAGCATCCTTCATCTCAATAAAAGTTGATTCACTATAGTTGTAATGGTTGAGTGAAGAGTGTTTTTTCACAAGTACTACAAGTATTATGTGACTTGTTCCACAGTTTAAGAAAAGTGAGAGCCTATTTATCTTGTGCTTTATTACGAAGCTATTCTTTTCAACTGTTGTAAAACAAAATGGTGAACAAACAGAAAGGCAATAAATTATTCTTAGCAGAAATGCTGATAAAAATATAACATTCAAAAAATCTCAAAAAGATATTTAGAATTTAGAAAGATGATATCAAAGGAATGAATGATTTTTGTGCCAAAAATAAAGGAAATTAGAATGGTTTAAATGTGATATTGGTATGTAAATAAACTGCAAAAAACAATTCTAAATTAAATTTTTTACAAACCCTTCTTTACAATTATTATGCTATACATGAAAATTATATTTTGTAGATAAGGATAAATGCTGCAAATCATATGTTGCACACAATTACTCCAAAAAGTAAAAGGGTAACTGTAATGTTTCAGAGGAATACAAATTATAAATAGCAAATATTCATTCATAATAAAACCATCACCTACATTATCTTTATTATTAACTTGTTCTTCAAGAGATTCCTTTTTGGATCGTAAAGTACCAATCTCTTTTCGAAGCTCAGCTATTGCTTCAGGATTTCCATGGCTAGCTTCTAGCTCTAGCACCTGCAACAATTAAAACTGAATTAACAAAAGATATAGAACTACAAGCAATGAGTTGATTCAAGTACAAATTATGACAAGAAAAAAAAATCAAGCATCAATAAACATAAACTGCAAATTATTTTACATCATTGAATGACTATAACAAGTTAGTATTATGTATGCAAATTTAATGAGCTTTTAACATTTTAAATTAATTTAAAGTGTTACACCGAAGGAATAATTCTATAAATATTTTTAAATATTTTCCAAGGAAACCTTCTATAAGAGAAAATTTTACATTGTAATGTTAGTAACATCCATCATAAGTTAATTAGAAAAAAATTGATGTAAAAGTTTTAATAAATATTAGCATTCCCCCCCCCCTCATTATGAACAAGTTTTTTATAACAGATTCATAAGATCTTAAAAGTTAAATGAAATGAATATTTCTCTTAAGAATGTGGTATAAGTATTAATATTTCTAAATACAATTATTGTGAAAAAAATGACATTAAATTATTAATGTTTTTTGGCATTTCAAAGAAATAAAATAACTGGAAACTTGCCATAGTGTAAAAAGTTTAGTAATCATTGTACTATAAAAGAAGGTAAAAGAACCCAATGGATTTATGGGTATTCAGATATAAATTTTCAAATTAACACAATGTATTCTCAAGAATATTGCAAATAAAATGCATTAGAAGTTAATGTACAACTAAACATTCAAAATAAAGAAAAGCATCATATTTAAGTTTAAATAACAAGTATGGTATTTTTGTAGACATTTCAACATGTACAGTTGTATGTATGCATGTATTACAATAACTGCTTAATACATACCTGAATTAAAGTAGTTATTTAAAATATAACTTTTTAAATACCATGAAAAGAAAAAAAAAATATCCAAGCAAAGTTTTAGAATCGACTTGACACAATTTTTAAATAAGACATGGCACAAAATAATAATTCGAAGTAAATAAGATTCTACAAATTTGGTAAAAAAAATTCATTCATGAATTAAATAATTCCTTTAAAGATGGAAATAGAAAGTTACAATGAGTAAATATTAAGGATGAGAGTTTATCCTTAGTTTCAGTAAAGTGTGAGAAACTGAAGGAATCATCGACATTCATTTAAAAATCAGAATTCATCATACATCTTTTTCTAAGAAAGGCTATTAGTTTCCCCTATAACCAAGCGATTTTTAGATTTTTAAACTGTTAAGAATTCGATGAAATATAATTCTCAAAGTTATGTAGGAGAGTAATTTACTACATGCTCAAAATCAGCAAGCATAAATTTTTATAGGAAAGCAAAATTTTATAATCTAAACTTTAATTGGAAAATTAAACAAAAATAAAATATAAAAAAATGTGCGAACTAACTCGAGACTTCATTTTTGTATTCTCTTCTTTTAGAGCCTGAAGTTGGCGCTTCCACTCTTCAACATTGGCAGTACTTTCTTGCAGTGCACCTGTTAAGCGAGCATTATTACTTTTCAAAGTTTGCAATTCCACTTCCCATTTCTTTGCGTTAGCGGAGCTGAAATATGCAATGAGTTTTAATTGCTGGCAAGATAATAAAAAAAAATAGTTATCTTAATATACATTGAGTATTGATTAGTACATAAATTATTGCACATTACAGTTATCTCTGATAGGCAAATTCCAAATACTTCAAGACAACAGAGATTGTTGCAAATAATTATTATAAATGTTTTATAATGAATGCATAGGAGTAGGGATAGAGATTTTGATGTTGTTATAATAGATGGATGATGTTAAGTTGAACCATCTTTAATATGTAATGAATTGAATTGAATTTCTGTTCAAAACATGAAGGTCCTTTTCTTCAGTTTGAAGTTTACAGTACAGATTAATAATCAACCAGTAAACCGTTTTTTACGTTATGGGTAAAGTACAACATTTTGCGTTATGACGAGTTTATTAGTCAGGAAAAATAAGTAGTGACAATTTGCAGCTTGAATTACAATTTTAGTAAAAACTCAAATATATTCGTACATTTCAATATGTTTAAAATATTTGGAGGTCAAGTTGAAATCAAAGGTACAGATAAAAGATTATTATGTGTTGTATCCTGCTTTGCTCAATACCATTCTTTAACAACAAATTAAAATAATAAATTAATTTTTTATACTTCTTTTCGTTCATATGCAAAGAATGTATGTTAGCTTAAGTAAATAAATAAATGTGATTATTGAAATAAAAAAATAAAAGTCATTTCATTACAACATAATTTCATATTACACATACCCTGTGTTTAACGAGTTTACTCATAATCGCTAAATTTTTGCAACACAATTTAGAAATGCATTTTTCGAAGAGGTCGAAACAGTTAACTGGTTAAATTATGCCTAAACAAATGAAAAGAAAACTGTATCCAAGTTGGTGTAATACCTCCAATTCCCTAACGTCTTTACAGAGAAAAGACGAGAAATGAAATGTTACGAGCAATTATTTTTAAATAAACTGACCGGAATCAAAAATTCAAAACAACCGACAAAAAATACTGTGCACCATATAACTTTCTGAAATTTATATAATATTCAGACATACAGGTTGTTAATGATTCAAATCAGATTTCTCTGCTGTATGTACAATTCATATTGCATTTCATTCTTCTAACATAATTTAATTTATTTTAAATTGTGTTCATTCCCATGAGCCTATGCATGACAATTAAAAAACAAATGACAATTAGTTCATAATTTTTTTAAAGTAATCTGGCATTCAAAAAATTATGATCGTCGTTAATATTTTACAAAGACTTTTCATATAAATAAGGGATTTTTTTTAAGGGATACTAAGTAGAATGTTCTATTTTATCATAGAACGTGATTCGTTGTAGGATAATAATTTATCCTACAACGAATATATATATCAGGAATAAGCCGAATCTATATATCAGGAATAAACCGAATTCAATATATTTTTAATATTACTAAAGTTAAGGTAACTAATTCACATATAGTTTAAAAAAGGAAAGGTTATAAAAATGACTATGAACTGAGAAGATTTGCATTTTCAAAGTAAATATAAAAATTATCAAAAAAAAAATCATAAAATTATTTGACATGAGGGTGGGGGGAAGGATATGGATGAAAAAAGTGAAAAATAAAAGATGTATCAATTTTGAAGCGTAAGATAAATATGCCGAAAATAGTATATGGATTACTTCATTAATATTAACACTTATGTTGCTTCATTTGAAAAATGTGACTTTCAATTACAGCCAATGTCTTATTCATTGGCTTAGCACTTTTCAATATCTTAATCTCTTAAAAATCAACACAGTTTTTCAACATTTGTGATGTTGCTAAATAAATATGGCATATTGTCGATGTAAATTTAAGAGCGCTGAATGCGAATTTTCCAAATGCAGTTTTTTTTTTTCTTTTTCTCCTCTTTTACAGAAAGAATTACCACAAACAAAGCAATTAAACATTAAAATATCTTTTTATTCAGTTATACAGAGTGTATCTAAAAATAATGGGATAAACAAAACCTTTTTATAAAATAACATGGGGAAGCTTTTTGTCATTGAATTAAATAAAAGAGGAAGGAATATCTGTTACAATGTAAAACACAGGTTTAATGGAATATAAATTTATATTTATTTATACATATAACTAAACAACACAACTGCAGGAATTGCATAAGTTTTAGGGGACGAGTTCTTTGAACACTTATTTTAAGTACTCCAAAGGTTGTTATCGATACTGCATACTACTTACCATTATCGTTTCTGTCAAGCTGTTCATAGTATAACTTATATAACTGTTATTCACCTTTCAGGTTTCGGAGCGTTGTAAATTTTTGTTTCATTAAATCGGTAGTGCATTTTATCTAGAGTACCCGTTTCTTTTATTTAATCCACTGACTTAGAGTTGCCTGTAGTACCTCCTTTATTTGCGATTGGCATCAAGTGTTCTATTATAAAGATGACTTATTTCTGTATACTTGACATACTCTTGAAGATTGTTTCAACTTTTTAGAAATACCCTGTATACTGCTAATCATTTATTCATTGGGATTTATGTAACGAAAAATTTTGCTTTCCGTCTTCATCTTTTCAGATTTATTTGGAAGAATAAGATAATTATTTATGCTCTGAATTGAATGGGCGACAAAGATTCAAGATTTATAATCTAATGCCTTACATAATGATACATTCTACCGACAAAAATAATTCCCACAGATTTCAAGACAATTTTTGAAGGAAGATTGAAAACAAAAACTCATCAATCATTTAAAAATGTGTAAATATACAAACCTTTGAGCAAGAGCTAGTTTGAGGCGATCATTTTCATAACGAAGTTGTGCTTCAACAGTAGACTGCGGTAAACTCGCAACAGATGTTTTATCTTTGTTTTGATGTTTAGGGCTATCAGTGGCCTAGCAACAAAAGTATTAATATGAGGAGACTAGAAAAACACACATCTGAAGAATACAAATAAAAATTATAAATAATATTTTAATACTCAGGTAATTTCTTTAAGAGTGTTAGCTAATTAAAGAGATTATGATTAAAAAATGTATTCATTTCAATGATCAACAGTCATAGTAAGATATTAAGTGCTAATTGATGTATTATTCCAAATATCTCAAAAATGGCAATGATGCGAACACATGGTATATATACGAAATCTCGAATTAATATTCTTTCCACATTTCGAAGAATTACAGACGATCAAATGCAATCCTTTTTACAAATGTTCCCTATATAAACCCTATAAATTCTCTATACCAACATGAAATTTCCGGGATATACTTAGTATTTCCTTTCGATACTTAGAAATTTCAATATAGAGAAATATGTATTGAAAATTTCATTATTTCTTTTCAAAAGAAATTACAAAGAAAATTAATTTTACAAATCATATAAATAAAAGTTTTGCCAGAATAATTGATATGTATTTGTTAAAATATATCATTTTGACTTGCCTTTATTTTTTTAAATCTCACTTTCTATATCTTTTACTAAGCAGAGTTTATCTTTAATATTTAAAGATTTCTCTTTAGGGGGGCACACTCACTATAAGGAATCTAAAACCAAACTGAATTTAAAGTGAAAACTTCGCTACACGTTAGATAGTCAACCATCTAACTCTCCGACCCGCCTCGAAGGCAAAAGGATTTAAACCATAAAACTGAATGACCGGACCGCCGCAACAGCAATTGGCGGGAACTGTGGTTGAGTCCTAACGGCCGTCACCGGCCACGGTACAACCCTCCCCGAAGGAAGTACGTCCCGTCATCGATAGGAGGAGTCAGATCCCCCACCTATTAGTGTATCCTCCAGGGTGGCGAGATCCAACCACCATGCCGGAAGCATCTCATCCTCATTTCGAGGTGTCCCCCCGGGGTTCGCCACACGTTGGAAAAAATTCGTAGAACAGAAGCTAAGAATAACATATGACTGACTCACCGCCAGGTGTTTATTACTTTTTCGTAACGTCTGATCTCCCGTAAATTTCAGTTATATGAGATAAAGCTTTTACGCCGATTCTTATTACAAGTTAATTTCCTTCGTTTGAGCGATATGAATGGACACTTTTTGACTGGAATATATAAACTTTTCATATCAAAATATTGTTCGATAGGAAGAAATTTTTACATGATATATAGAAACTTTTCAATCGAAAATCTAAGATAACGAAAATATACCGTCATATAGAGATATGGATGGATTTCTCTCTCCCCACACACACACGCACGCACGCACGCACGCATGCACGCACGCACACACACACACACACAGAGAGAGAGAGAGAGAGAGAGAGAGAGAGAGAGAGACAGAGACAGAGACAGACAGAGACAGACAGAGACAGAGAGAGAGAGAGAGAGAGAGAGAGAGAGAGAGAGAGAGAGAGAGAGAGGACAGATATAGAAGTGAAGGGTAAGAATTGTTTATTATGATGAGCAATTATTTGTCTAGTTTGAATAATGTTTTGATCTTCAGTAGTTAAAGAGTTTTGCGGAAGTGAAAATGTTAACTCCCCGCCATTTCCTTCTTTCTTTGAGTAAAACGATACATGATGAATCCGTCTGAAACTTTCAAACCCCTCACACAATAATCTCTCGCCGGATGAAGTTCTATCGAAAGCGTTCGTTATAGACGAATTTTATATCTATTCATAACAATAATTTTACAGAAATCATAAAATAAAATACAAAACGAAAAAAAAAAAAATAGAAATATGAATAGAATATCACAGATTATTGGTCGTTAGGAAGAAAATTATTCTGTTGATATTCAAAAATAATGTTTTTTAATTTTTAACAATCACTAATTACAATTAAAATTTAGGTCCTCCCATAAAAAACACAGCCATATTGACATGAACAATCCTAAATTAAAACAAAATTATATCCAAATTAAATTTTAAAAAAATTGATGCAGTTGATATATAGGGATGCCTTTGGGTTTTATGGACCATGACAGAAAAAATCGCAGAAATTTTCGAGAAGTCATATCATGAGAACCGTTATAACTTCTTAAAAGGGCATGGCAGTATTTTCACTGCTTTTAAGAAGTTTCGAGGAGGAATCGAATAAAAGAATATTGAGTAGGAGCTATCTCATATTTGTGTTCACACGACCTCCGCCTGCGCCATATTATAATAAAGGAGTCAAAGTACAAAATTATACAGGAATGAAATGACAATTAATTTACTTTTAAAGGAGAAGGAAATTTAGGACTTCGAATTGCCTTTCTATTTTAAGATTCTTTTATTTGCAGTGAGGAAATTCCGTATAAAATTTCAAATCCAATAAAATTACAGGAGAGAATAAATTAGCGGGAGTAGTAGTAGTCTGACCGAACTTTCGCGCGAACTCTATAATAAAGGTATTATCCCCTTCCCAAGCATAAAATTGTGGATATTGGACAAGACCGTGAATGCTACGAGTACTAAAATATTTATTTTCTGAGTTCCACACATGAGAGTTGAGTGCTTTGAAGTATAGTAAAGAAAACTGGTGTTTCTATATTAAAGGCATGGTATTAGCGAACAATAATTTTCGAAATATTGATCTTTAGTGTGAATGTAGCCGCTTTATTAAATCTAGTGTGCGAACGATGGCGATTAATCCCTGATATGCGGCACACAAGTACTAGAAAATCGAATAAATATTTTGGGCGCTTTTTCCAGACTGATTAAAACATACTATAAATGTAGTAAGTAACAAGATCGCATGCTACGTATCATTTATTTAAAGTCATTGTGTACATTTAAATAAGTCATTTTATTAAGTCATTGATAATTACAATATTTTCTTTTTGTATCCTTCGTAAAGACAAAATAAAAAAAATAGCCAGTGTACTTAACTAAGTTTAGTATTTAAATGTTTCAGAATGTAGAAAGTTGATGCTAATTTATTACTAACAGCTTTAAATCTATACTCCATAATCCACCGTTTTCATTTTTTTTTCTTAACTAACGACGAAGTTGCTTCAATTTCATTTGCAATCTTCTAAAAGAAGTTTTCAAAAACCCGAGGTTAAATGCAATTTTACCAAACAGCAATGTATGAAAATACCAATAAATATTCCATATTGAAGGTTGGACGTGCAAAACATCCAGGTAAGATATAAAAATCATGGCTATTGTCTGCGCTTTTGTGTTACAATTGACTGATCGAAGAAAATGTAAGCGCTATAAGGATAGATTGGCTGAGGAATTCAAAATTTGACATGAAAAAAAAATGTCCTTTGTTGAAACTCGAAGTACTTTATCTTCCTTTATTCAAAAATTCCAAGAAACCTTTCAAAGAAAAGAGTATATTTTGTTTTTCAACTTTCTATTTCTTTCAGTTCTACCGACAGTTACAAGAATTCGTCTAACTGTACTGACGTTTGAAACCATAGAATTGATCCTTTATTCACGATAAAATAGATGAAAATAACTCGGTAAACATGTTTCCGCTTCGTTTATTAAATAATATTAAATGAGGACGAAGTTAAACATTTTCGAAAGAAGAGACATATTTTATTGAGATGAAGCGAAAGAAATTACAAGGAATAGTTATTAAAAATAAAATCACCGTAAATGCGTCCAATTTGCTTTCGAATCGAAGCTAACGAATTTCAGTTCTAAGTTAATAAAATCGATTCAAGTCGAATAAAACGTTTAAACAATACTATCAAACTTCAATTAGATTATTTCAGAATGTTCCGAGCGTTCTGGTTGTCAGTAGAGGCTCTCGGAGCCATGCTAAAAGTATATAAAAACATGACTCCTTTTTATTACAATCAAAACTATTTTTTTTACTAGGTTCGCATATAGATAAATTTTAATTTACTTTATCTATATCTATACTTATAATAAAGCTCAATGTGTGTGTGTGTGTGTGTGTGTGTGTGTGTGTGTGTGTTGGCGCTCTACAGGCCAGACCATTCAACCTACAGCTACCAAATTTGGCACGTGTATACCTTGGAGGCCGGGAATGTGCACCTGGGGGTTATTTTTTCGAATTTTTAATTAGAATTTTATTTATTTAAAAATTAAGTGAAATTTTGGCGTGTTTCTGCTATAACTTCCGAAAATATTACCGCACAAAAAAGATTTTTACATCAAGTTAAAGATCAAAAATTTATCTTTTAAATGATACTACTATTTTAATCTTAAAATTAAATTTCTATTTTTAATGAATTTTTAAATAAATAATTTAACTACGTTTTTCAATAATTTTTTTCGTCAAAAATAAAAATGAGGATTAAGCACGTTTCGCATTCAGGAGAAAAAAATAGCTTTTTTCAAAGTGTTGCCATCACATTGATTAAAGCTCTAACTGAAAATAAATTAAATCTTTTTGGAAATGAAATCTGCAAAAATATAATTTTCGTCACGTGTCTGTAGGAAATGAAACAAATATGAAATATTTTTTCTAAAAAATAAATTCAAGAACAATTCTTTTATGATCTTTTACACTCTATATATTATTAATCCAATAAATAAGTTTTATTTTAAGGCAAGTTTTGTTTAATATGAACAGGATATCCATTCAAATCATGGCCACACAGCTAATTTGTAAACCTTTAGTAAGACAAAGATCTGTTGCGACATAAATCTAAATATTTTATTTAAAAGTAGCAAACGATTATTTTAATAATTATAAATTTTATTTTGTAAATAGTTGTGAAATTCAGATTGGCAACAGTGATATTTTTGGAACTTTTAATTTGTTGTTTAAAAACGATGCTAGAATTTTGAATGAAAATAAGTTGATGTAAATTTGATAATATTATCTATAATGTAATAAGATTTAGTTTCATAATAAGTTTGTATGCATTTTATTTTTGTTGACGCACGAACACAATAGATCTGCTAAAATGGTCTAAATAGAAAAATGATTATATTTTATGTAACTTAATTCAATAAATGCTCTAATAAATAACGAATTTTTGATTTTACATAAAGCTTCTGCTGTCGAAATCACGAATAACAAAATGCTCTTGAAACACTAATATTTTAAATAAAAAGAGTTAATTTCCATTCAACTAAATCAATCACTTAAACTGACTGATTTATGAAATTTTGAATATCACTATTCAATAAAA
>JAPMOR010010990.1:38875-101314 GCA_026543865.1 Argiope aurantia
CAGTGATTTTGACGTATCAATCCTATTCTTAATTTTTGCAAAGTTACGAATGTGAGAATCATTTTACATACACTTAGTATTAAGAAGATGGTTTAAATAAGTTAAACAAAATAATAATGAAATAGTTATGAAGTAGAAAAGAAAAATAAAATTAGTAACTTTTAAATCATAACCTGTATACCAAAAGACTTCAATATATGTCTTCTCATTTTTGGAACACAGTGAATGAAAAGACTATTTATTTGGAGTTCTCAGTTAGGTACATTTTTCTTTTTTTAAGGTAGATTGCAGTGATTCTCATATTAGATATCGAATATGCTGTTATAAATGAAAAATTCTCCGACGAGTTCGCAAATGGACCATCTAGCTCAAAGGGGGTGGAAATGGTGTAGGGGCGAAATATTCGTTTAGATATAACTTTCTTAATATTGAAGATAGAAAAATAAATCCAATTAGTCAAATTAGCACCTCATAAAGACGAAAACTTTTGCATTTAAAGTTGAACAAAGCTGCAATATCTAAGAAGTTAAGGGCTGAAAAGTGATATTCAAGCCCTAATTTTGACTGCTTCTAACATCAACAATTCATGCTGCCAGATAGTGGATGTAACGGAATATACCTTTGCCTTCCAGCTTGCCGAGAGGAATTTTTTGTTATTCTTTTCCTATGTTGATTTTCGCTTTGTTTTGAAATTGCACTATTTTGTTTCATTTCGAATCTGCTTAATGTTTCTATGTATTTCTCAATAAAAAACAAACATATTTTTCACTATTTGTCGTCTGAACGTTATTTTGGCGAAATAAAAATTCATTGGCGCAGGCACAAAAGCGTGGAGGGTTTCTGTATACGAAAACAGATACTAAATGCAAGGTAGATGAAATACAGTTAAGAATGAAATAAATGAGAAATGTTTATATCTTTTAAAGAATGCCAAAATTTAGTTTATCATAGTGGAAGAAATACTAAACATTGAGACAATCGATTTCAGAACTTCATGCTCTAAATTATTTTTTAATTAGTCGATATATAACTGAAATTTAAATTTAATGACCAGTTATATATCAATTTTGACTTCATTTTAACACACAGCAGCGAATATTTTCTTAGAATTAAGTTAATTAGAAATTAATTTTCTATTTAAACATGCAAACGAAGAATTAGTTGAATTGCCGTTAGAAATCAGGCAAGCATTTGAAATTAATTACACTGTAAGGTCTATAACTATCTCAATGTATGATGCTTAAGCACTTAATTTTTAATCAGAAGAGAATTCATTTGATGTAATTCCGTAAGAATAAGCTGTTCTGCAAACAAATGCAACGACTAGTACTATCACAACTTCTAGAATGAATATTAAGATTACATATTTATAACTATCCTTTAGCACGGAGTCTAACAATGCGTCCCGTAAAATAGCCGAGTTTCTAACATTCTTCATTAAGCCTAATTATGATAATTTTGAAAACGGAGTACGTGCTCAAGAATCGTAACCTGAGTACTTCACGCGATGACTGCTTCTTAGTCACAAGCCGTCCACTCGTTACTCAGAAAAGTTTCAACTAAAATATAATTATTGCTGCAGTCTTCAACATTTGCCTCGAAGCAAAGTTGGAAAAGGAAACATGAAATCGGGGAAAGAGTAGGACAATGGAAGTTTTAATTGATTCTTAGAAACTATTTTGAATGCGATATAATAACAAAAAGCGATCTTAAAATTAAATTTGCCAACCCCAAGACACTGTTTATTTACACACAAGTCATTTATAGCATACTATTAGTTCAAAAATATTAATAGTTATTAGTAGCAAAACAAACAAACAATAAAATGCTCTTTAATGTTAAATATTTTTATTTATAAATTTATGGAAAATAACGTGCAATTTATACTATAGGTAACCACCTTTAATGCACTACTAGTGAAAAAAAAAATAGTTTATAATCGGAGAAAACACAACGACTATAAAAAAAAAGAAAAGTATATTAAAAAAGAATAATTCATTTAATTGCTTTAAAAATATTCTAAGTTTCAAAACAATGCTTTTTGATGTATATTACCGAAAAAGGCAAAATCATTATTATAGTATTTAACACCAAACTCTTATTCATGTACTGCTAATAAAGTTGGTATAATTTATTTATAAAAAAAAAAAACCCTATTAGTTTCAAGCCTAAAATTCTCTCTCCCTTGTTCCTTTTGTTAGATAAAATACAATAGTTTGCTCCCCCCCCCCAGCAAATAGATATTTAACATGATGTCAGACTCAAAATCCGTAAGAATAAAAATAGGAATGCATACTTACACTTTGAGAAAAGAAAAAGCAATAGCAATAATTTAAACCACTCGTGTACTGCTACTATCACATTAAGAAAATCAACTATATCAATCTATAAAAAATCAATCTTTACAAAGAAAACAAAGCAGCGTAACACTGAATTGAAAAAAATTATTGTTAATAGCTGAAAATTGAATTTCGATACAAAGAGATTTTTTCTTTTTGCAGCAATATTAAAATTTTTTAAATCATAACTGCATAAAAATGTTTTAAAATGTACTTGGATTTTTATTTAAAATTTTGAACAAATTTTAATTCCGTATTTTTTAAATATTTAAAATACAGTTACGTGAAACTAGTCTATAAATTACAAAAAGAGAGTTAAGATTCAAAAACCCTCTAAGAAAAATACACGCACATTCTACAATTTTCGTTTTTTTTAGAAGCATTCAATCATTGAACTAATCCAATGCAATTTCTTTTTACCATTCTCACTTCCAGGGAAAAAAAACCCAATAAGAAATATGTTAAGCATTAAAAAAAATAATAAAGATAAAAAAATTTTTTGCATTGCATTCAGTAATGTTCCTAGCATCTGCGAGATTCAGTCAGAAATTTATTCAAAAACACTCACAGAAGAAAAATTAAAAAATAAAATACTCCAGAATTTAACTCAATTTTGCACAATGGTATTTGTAACTTCTGTAATTAATGATAACTCAAACGGATATTCTGCAGAAATTTCAAAGATATATTACTAAGCCAATAAAAATGTGTCTAAATAATATATATATATATGAACAGAATTTAATTTTAATATGAATATATTTTCTGAACAATGAAAAATTAAATTTAGAAGTTATGGAATTTGAAATAACTCTTTCAAAATACTTAAGACGCGTAGGAATACATATTGCACCATTTAATGATGATTAAACCGCTCCTATTTTCCGATGTACAGACAACTACAGCTGTCCTTCAATATGCCATTTTTGTATTTTTTGCTTAATTCTGAATAATTTGATGATTAATTTTATTTACTTATCACGTTTTAAAATGCAATAAGATTAAATTTTTTTGACAATGAAATTTTAAGTAAATAATGCTTTCTAGATAGATTTTATCAATAAATAAAGTTTTAGTCAAATGCTTTTAATCTATTTTCCTGTATTCCTCACACTTCTTTACAAAAGTTTAAACAACTTTGGTTGAGAACAATAATATCCTGCAATGCACGTTTAAAGGGCAATTTTAAAAGGCAGTTAAAACTACTTATAGAAAATAAATTATGTTCCGAAAAATCAGATCAAAAAGTTGATGAAGAACCAAAACAAATCATCTTTTCACTACAACAATGAATACATGATGAAAAATCAAGGAACGAATTTTACTCTGAGAAAAATAAAGCAACGACAAAATTTTCTCTTTAATTACCGACTTTGTAAATAAAAGCACTACGTCCGGAAACTTGAGAGCGTGAAAATTTCTCAGTATGTCGAGCGCCTTGTATGGATAAAGATGCCATAGAAAATCTAATGAAGTCCCACAAGTTGAAAGGACATGCGAAGAACGACGAACGGCTTATTTTTGCTTGAGATGATTTACAAGAATACTGACTGGATGTTTGACTCTTAACATACAGAATCAGAATTGAATTGAAACATAGAAGGCGATTGGAGGTTTTAATTTATTTATATATACAGTTGAACAGTAGATTAAAAACACACAAATATGATTTACTTCAACTTTATGGGGCACAAAGTAAACACAGATTTCAGTTTTCACACATTTAATGTTACAGAAACAGATTAGTTTCAGCGTGTCTTTAGAATTTAAAATTAACCATAATTAGATTTTAAACGAAATTTGCACAATAAAATCTATTGAATATGAATTTCATTGAGATAATTAATATTCAGACAGGAACTTTTTAAGATAATTTTATTTGAAGCAAATGAAGAAAAACAAAGCAAAGTAACCGGATTTAATGAAAATTGATATTATTTTGATATCCGGTTTGAAAGAAATAATACGAAGGTTATACTTTTAACATCATGAAACGGAAAAAATTACTTCGTTAAAAAATTCTTTGAACAGAATCGCAAATAAAACAACTTTTACTATAGGTGCATTTTAATTATTCCCCACTTTTCATCAGTTTCCGTTTCATGATGATTGAATAAAAATGACAGGTTCTTCCATTTTTATATTTTAATTTTTTAATTATTCGATATTATTATAATGATAGGCTTTAATTTTATTTCATTAATTATCAAATTTATGACAATAAATGCTGTAAAAATGTTCTTTAATATTTCTAATTTATTCGATTAATAGTTGTACAGTTGCGACTATTAGGACATGAAAAGAACCATGCACTTGAAGATTAAATAGATAAAATAACACATATCACATATGAAAACATATTAAATGCCTTAAAGTTTACGCAAAAATCTAAAAAAAAAGAAATAAATAAAATCCATTTAATGTTAATTCTAAAAATGGACAAATAGCTCATATCTGAGCTTATTACTTGGGACAGTAAGGATTTCACAATTAATCTCTAAAATTTTCAAAAATAACCATGTATGAAAAGCGACGGCTTTTACTATCATTTTCGATTTTAGTACTTTATCCAAACATTTTAGGATATGAAATAGACATAAAATTGGATTTTCCACTAAATACGGATCAGACGAATGTGCAATTTTGATTGCTGGCTTGGAAATATTATCTCTTAAGGTTCTGAAAATATTACTCTCTAAGTATAATTAGTCATCGTTAAGTCATTATCGCTTTAACCATCAGAGATTTATAAAAGTCTGAAGTTTCGAACTGAACAATATTACGCTGATTCTGATAAGCCCTCTCAATAAAAATCGTCAAACTCTGCAAAACTGCCTCTCTGAGCAATCTCATAAAAAACTCTTCAAATTCGTGGAAACAGGATAGCATCAACAAGGGACAGTTGACGGCAAGAGTAGAAATTACTAGAAGTATTTTTAATACCCAGTAAAGAAGCGCAGTTTGAACAAAAATGCATGTTCTTTAAAAGATATTCGGAAGTCAATCTTCGGAACGCTTTTCTTCACATAGATTTTTAAGAAAACTTCGAGGGCCAATGTCAGGAGAGGTTTTATCCAGACGTAGAATCCGATATTTCAAACTACGCACGAAAGAAAGTTAACTTTTCAGTAATTAGCGAAGTTTTCTTTTTAAACTTCCATTCACAATTATTCAAAAGCTTTAAAGAAAATTCATAACAGTATTTCTGAGCATGCACGGAATTCTGCAAACAATATAAAAGTTTGATTCTTCCTGTACTAATATAAGATAATACTATGAATTCGAACAGTTATTTCGTGTTATAAATTCAAATAAATATTTGCAATTATTATCGTTTAGAAAATATGCTAGTTCGTTTATTGTACGCTAACTTGATCCTTTTAGTTCAAATATGAGATGGATTTGCAGAGTGGGACTGGTTTGGACCATATTGTAAAATAGCGAATTATTCTACAGATAAACAATGAACATAAGAGTTAATCCGTGTAAAATGCTGAAGTTCTTTCACAATGAATGAGTCAAAGAAAAGGGCACAATACTTTGAAGATGAAATGAAAAGGAGCTATTTCTCTGGACTTATAAAAGTTTTTAGTATAGTTTAGTTTAGATTAGATTAATCCTCCGCTTTGAAAGTACACAAGAATTATTTTGGTTCAGATTTTGATAATTCTGGACTAAGGCTAGACGACGATGCTGACAGACAAATCAGCACGCTCTCTCCAAATTTTTGCGTTTCATTAGTAGGATGACGTTTAATTCCATGGTATTTTAATATGCACCAAGCCGATGTACAAGGCGAATCTTTGATAAAATTGAGTCTCGATCCGTCCGGCTGGTGAAACTTTGCTATCGGACCATTAAAGCCATTTTATCATCTTTTAGAAAAATTGCAAACATTTTTCAGACGCTTGTACAGGAGGCCTGACAATAATATTTATGTAATCATGGAACGGTTATGCCTGAAACTAAGTCAAAAGTAATAATTAGGTTTTTCTATAACGAAGTGAATCAACAGCGCAATAAATAACCAGAAAGCGATTACATTTTTATTTAACAAGGTTCTGTTATTATGTTCTGAATATATCCATTAATTAGAACCAACGCCATTGCACCATCCTGAATCGCAAACTTTTCAAGCATAAATAATATAAAATTAATTGCACATAAAATAATTAATGTACACGTCAATTATCGTAAGGGAATAAATAATCTTTTCCATAAACGCAGAGCAAGGTGATTGACATAATTCGATCCGCAATTAAGCAACAATTATGTTAGTAATAAAGACAAAATCCAGAATAAATGCTTTCACTGCATTAAAAAAAAGAAAAGTTCATTTGTGACAGAAATAACAATGCATACTTTTAATCAAGGTACATTTACTCTAACAATAGCCCATCTAGGTTTTATTAACTAAAAAACTATACATACAAATTTTCTCGATACATTAAATTTTATAGTTTATGAAATACCAATGTTAAACAAAGATAATTTAAAATATGAATTGCAATAATTTACCTATCTTAGAAAGTATCTCTGGCAGTAATCCTCTTAATTAATAGCAGAACATTCATTTGACTAAGTGGAATTAAAAATTTGTAATGAATGAAACTATTCAGGTTATTTCAAATTTTGTTTAATTTATTACTTTTCGGTCGTATAGAATAGACCTTTAAATATAAATATTTCCTGAAAGTTTTACTGGATTTGGACATTATTTTATTTAAGTAAAAAGATTTTTAATGAAAAATACCAAAATTCAAAGCAAATTTTCGAGAAGTAAATCTCCTGCAAATTATAATAACAATAAAAAATAGGGGAAAAAAAACCCCTTAAAAATATTTCTATTCAAGTAATTTGAAAGGACATAGATGGGAGTCCGCAGTCAAAACAACAGGCAGATTTTGGAAAGGGGTGGTGATGACAAAAAGTATTTAACTAAATAAACAAATTAACTTCAAAGCAGAACAGTAGAATCATTAGCTATTCTTTCAAAACCACAATTGTAATCTGAAAAAGACACTATTTTTAAGGAATTAACAAGACTTAAAAAAAAAATCAAAATAGAAAAACTTATCCTCAAAGTGGTAGCTTATCCAAAGAAAAAAAAAGTTTAAGTACGTAGTAATTAAAAGCAATGGAATTTTCAAGATTGCCCCAGGAGGAAATAGCAAGGTTTTTATTATTATTATTTTATTTTTCCAACATAAAGGCAAGTGGCTTATAAATAAAGGACAACTTATTTTAAAACTTTGAAACATAGCGTCGTTAGAGCACAAGATACTTTCTAAAACTAGCTAGAAGGATTACGGAAATCCTGTCACTTCTGTCAGCAGAAGAAAATAAAGAGGGCGAGAGTTTGAAAACGTGACATACAAGTTCCAACGTAGATAGCTTCGAGCAAAGGGTGAAGAGCGAAGATTTTCAAACTTCAACTGAAGAGCTTCAGTTAAGTTTTTACAGCAGTTTATTAAAAGCCTCTTTTTCTTTTGACTTGCTAAAAAAGACTTAATGCTAGCTAAATACTTTGAGAAAGACACGAAGTCTTATTTATTGATAGATAAAAAAAAAAAAATTAAAGTTGGGTGTTCCAGCTTTCCTTTACATTTGATTTCTGATTTTCACAAACCATTGATAGCCCCCCCCTCCAAAACCCGAACTATTGAAGTGCAATTTAGGTCGATTAGTGTGGTATTTTGCCACTACGTGAGGGATTTCGGAAATATATTAGTAATTCTAAACGACGATGCAATGATGAAAACGATATCAGAATTGAAATTCTACTTTCCAAACTTCTGAGCCATCAAGTTAATAAGAACAAGACAATCTTTCACGCTGATTGCAATATGTTCATTTTATTTAATGATTTATTAGCATGATGTCTTGTTTTAAATCCCCAAGCATAACGCCTAGTTTTAAAGATCCTTGAGGGAAAGCATCAGGGCTGTATCATTAGAGTATGAGTTGTGATTAACGCCAGGCAAGATGTTTGGTTCGATATTCTTCTCTTTGAACTTTCATGTCATTCTAATAAGAAGAAATGATGACCATCATTGCTCTTTGAGTACAAGATTCTCAGACAGATAGAGATATAAGAGAGAAACAATGCCATGCGATTTTTAAGCCATGGCTTAATGACCAGAGCACACGTAACCTAACATAAATAAACAAATTATAACAACAGCAACAAAAAAACTAACTAACTAAAAGTTGACTGACACTCAGACGTAAAAGTACACTGGTGTGCAAAACTTAAGCAAAAGGTATGTTTTCACGAGAAATCATCTGAGATACATGAAATTCAGAAATGAGATACAGCATTTTGTTCAGAAAGAATGACGAAAGCATAGTTGCGCAGAAATGAATAAAATGCATACAGTATGGAATCAAACAAAAAAAGGCTTTATTGAACTCATAGTATCGTTACACATGATTGTCTGTCCAAGAGGAAGAACAGCAAGCAGATGTTCCTTAGTATGGGATATGCCCTCCCCTTACTGCAATGGTTGCTTCGCACCGTCTCCCCATACTCAGCACCAGATTGTCCAACAGTTCTTGAGGTAAGAGTGTCCATTCCTCAATCAGCATCTGTTTAAGCTGTCGGGTGTTCCCAGGAGGATGTAATCGTGCCGCAAGGCGTCTTCCCAAAGCATCCCACACATGTTCTATCGGATTTAAATCAGAGGAGCATGCTGGCCAATCCATTCGAGTGATATCTTCACTTTCCAGGAGCTCCTCAACAGCATGAGTCCTGTGTGGCCGTGCATTGTTATCCATAAAAACGAAGTCTGATCCAATGGCACCTCGGAACAAACGCACATGGGGAAGGATCACCTCCTGACAATAGCGATCTCCAGTTACAGAACCTCTGTAGAAAACGTGGAGCTCAGTCCGCCCGTTCGTCATAATGCCTCCCCAGACGACAACTCCAGGACCACCGAAACGGTCTCTTTCCGTGATGTTACTGAGATGAAACCGTGTCCCGACCTCTCTCCAAATCAACTGGCACTGGGAATCGCTTGTGGCACTAAAACGACTCTCATCTGTAAAGAGGACACGACTCCATTGATGAGATGTCCAGTTTTTGTGCTCCCTGCACCACTCTAAACGGTGCCGCCGGTGGGAAACTGTCAAAGGGATGCAGCGTTCAGGACGGCGGGCGAATAGGCCACCTTTGTGAAGGCGTCTGGACACAGTAAAACGCGACACTTGTCGCCCCGTTGCTGCACACAGTTGCTGAGCAATGGCGCTTGCTGACTGGTTTCGGGTTCTTTTCGCCTGCAGGACGATATGTCGGTCATCCACTGCAGTTGTTTTCCTGGGGCGGCCACCACCAACCTTTCTCACAGTTGTACCTGTGGTTTGGAAGGCTTTCCAAGCGCGCGAAACGACACTTTTGTTGATTCCGAACTCTTCAGCTACACTGGTCACACTACGCCCCTCCTCCAGCTTTCCGATCATTCTTCCACGTGTGAAATCGTCCAGGTGATTTCTGCTAGCCATATTTCACGAATTAACTCACGTGCACTTGCAGCAAATGTCTTTAATTGCGTCTCCGTCCTTCCTTTTATTGTAGTGTTGAGCTACGCGCGCCTTCCGCACGTGTTTTGCGTACGCTCACGTCGCCTGTGACGTTTTGTTCCTGATATTTGCATACGCATGACCTTTCTCTTGAATTACGTGTTCATTGTACTGATCGCAAGAACTCCTTTTCTGCAATTTCATGGCTATCTTCTTAAAATTTGCATTGTTGCTTAAGTTTTCCACACCAGTGTACGATGGAAACAATTTATTTATAGATGAAACGAGAAAATTGCCACCATGCGAAAAAATCAATTGTTAAAAACGAAGAGAAAAATTGGAAACAAGAAATATGTTAAGATACAAAATTGCAGTTAAGATGCAAAGTAAAAAGTAACAATTTTTTTTAAAAAAGCATTTCAATAAGCGCACTAAAACGCAGAATTTTTTTAAGCAAAATCTGGGGGTCAAAGCAAAAACCGTAAAAGCGTGAGAAATTCATATAAACTCTACGTAAGTAACTTGCAATTTTTATAATGCATTTTAATTCTTAATGAATATTTAAGAAGTTCCCTCATTTTGATATTCACTGCAACTTAATTACATTGAGGTATTGTTTTCAGTAACACCCGATTTTAGATTTTTCATTCGATTTCTAGATTTTAACAAAAATATTTTCATTACATTTTAATAACTAATAAAATAATGTCCTTTGAAATCTTTTATTTTTTATTTTCTACTTTTATAAAAATCTTTAATATACTTCATAATTCAGTATTTAATTACTATCGAATCTTGCAATCACCATTTCTCAAGATATGTAGGTATTTGGGGTTTAGGGACAACAGTCAGATACGACTATACTGTGCCAGCTTAAATGCTATTAATATTTCTCAAATTCACAATCAGATGGCGCCTCTCGTACTGGATTAAAATGAAATAAAATGAAGTGATAAACAAACTATTAAGTTCTGAAAGCACAAAAATATTTTATTCTCATCTAGAACATGCAGCTGTACTCAGTTTCAAAACTCTAGCAAATCAGGAAATAATTTAAAGTTGATAAAAAAATTTCATTTTTACGAAGTCCTTCAAATAAAAGTGTGCAATAGAAATATTTATGTCAATGCTTATCTGAAAGGTTGGAATTTTGATTTCAAAAAAGGAACAAACTAAAGAAAGAAAGATGTTTTTCCATTTTTATAATATTTCTGTAATTTATGTTTGTTTTCTGCACTTTCTTTCAAACTGTATTTTTAAGTTAATATATAAAATCCATATTCATCCATTACACATTTTATACATTTGTTACAGATATTTATAGATATAATACATAATTAACTATATAAAATTTGTATATCAGCACTTAAAGCACACTAAATTTTTTTGAAAAAAAAACATGTCATAAACTAAGATTATTAAATTCAAAAATATATTTTCATAACATTTGTCATTGACTGCATATGATTTGATTACTTAAATCAACTCGCTGAAGATATATATCTCCATGAAGATAATTTTTAAAAGGAAGAATGATTCAGAAAAAAAAATTAACATACCTTTGCTTTTAAACAATAAATATAAAAAACTGTATTCTGCAAAGACAATAAAAATCGACGCATTTTTACGACATCTGCTTAAAGACAATACAGCAGATGAAAAAAGTATTTAGAATAACAGTAAAATGCAATTTCGGGAAGTGGAAAGTTGATCAAAATAAAGTTATGAAGTGAAAACAGCGAAACCAAAGCGTTTGCGCTTTTATTATCATTTATAATAAAAACCTCACTAAATGAAGAATGAAAACGCGGTAACGGTAAAAGAATTACGGGACCATAACTTTTCTCTAATTCTTCCGACTTTGAAGAAAGTGAAAAGTTTTGACAATTTAATAATATTTGGCGATGGAAAAATTTTTCTTCTACAGAATATATTAAATCAGAAAATAAGATTAAGGCATCTTTAGGCTAAGGGCTTCAACGTTCTTTTCCCTCAAAGATAATGGGAGTAATGTGCGAAGATAAACAATTTATTACGCCAGTTGAAGAATCATTTAAGGAAAGAATGCGAAAAGAGCAGGAACTCCGGAAAACTCGCCTCGATTTTTTGGTGTAATTAGGAACTAAAAGGGATGATGTAGAGAAATAAAATAAAAGGCTGGAATTCTCTATTTTTCGCAGCTTGGGCTAAAGGCGAAAAATGATGGGGGAACTTGCGTCGTTGGTAATTAGAATAAAACTTTTGTCAGCTGAAATATACGAAATATGACTGTCAAAAAATGATTCACAATTAGAAGTCATAGCAAAAGTAGAAGTTATTTCCATAATGTGTGAAAGGGTGTTATAATGCATAAAGCATTAATGAAATAGAAGTGTAATCAAATGAAAATAATTATAATATGCCAACGACAGTTTTCTCTGTAAGGACAAAGAAAAATACATAATCCGTTTAAGCCTTAACTTTCATATTGAAACTAGATGACAACAGCTAATTCGAAGGAATTAATTATTAACGGTTCAAAATCAAAACTGAAAAGAATTTTAGATTATAATTTATTGGCTATTTACAATGGCGTCAGAGTAAGATTTTGCTATTTTTCATCAGAAAAATGTTCATCATAGTTAATGAATCTTATTTGAAAAATTCATTGTTAATATTTTGAAACGAATTGCTATTTCTCTTCTGAATATTCTCTCTAATTGTGAAATAAATAGCTGCTCTTTTTTTATCGTTGTTTTTGCTAACTTGCAAATCTTTTTCATTATATATCCTATTAGAGAAATGTACTTAAAGCAAGAGTAATATTAAGTCAGTATTGGCTATTCGGCAAGATTACGCATGTGCAGAAACGGCAGAACAGAAGGCAGTTGATAGTATTAGCTTAATGTAAACCTCTTCAAACAATTTACACTAGGATATAGTATTTCTAATGGGGACGGGAACCACAAATACAGATGAGAAGTCGCCAGATAAGTAAGAGTATTCTCGCTTCTACTGGGAATATTATAATAGTTTGGGGTCAAATTACCTTCATTCCGATGATACGCAATTAATTTACAGAGAGAATTTACAAATTAACTTTTACTCTGTAAAAGTTAATTTTTTGATTAACTTTTACAGAGTAGACAGAATTTACAATTGTAAATGTCTGCTTCGATGTAAAAATTAAGTGTATATGATGCAAATATTTTAATCGTTGCTTGAATTCAAAATTTTATGGGATCTTAAAAATATTGTATCTGTAATTGAAAAACATCGAATTCATATTAAATTTTCAATTAAATATATATTTAATGACAAAAACTTACTAACATAAAAAGAAGATTTTTTAAAAAAATGGAGCAAAATTATTACACTCCTTAAAAGAAAAAGAAACACAAAAATCTAATTGAAAACTATGTGATAAGTTAAATTCAGTTTTTACCAAGTAATGAATAGACAGATAGTAAAGTGAGTTCAGATTATATTTAACTGTATTTAATGATAAGATATTCCAGCGAGGGGAGGAAATAAAAAAAATTAAAAACGGCGAAGCGCTCATCATTAAATGCCAGCGGTGAAAAAGTGAAATGAGTGACGACTGGATAGAAAAACAACCATTATCGAATACCGGCAGAGCTAACTTTCTTTTGTAATTATTGATGTCGAAGAGCTGATGACATACAGAAGAGCAGCGGAGAGTTTTTGACAAGATTTTCCGAGAATAGTTTGACAAATGATTTCAACTACAAAATGGGGTATATTACAGCACATTTATAATGAGTTTCCTAACTAAAATGCATACTCTAAAAATAATTTTAGATAAAATAGCTATATCAGCAGTATACATAGTTGAAAGCGATAAAAAATGGCGCAATTACACAAGCAAGCATCATAGCATATTTCCTGCTAAAAGAAACCGAAATGAAACTTTTTGGTAATTATTAAATGTATGTAAGTATCTCCTATTTCTACAAAGGCAGAACATAGCATTCCGATTTTCTAATATATTTAACTATATTTACTATATGATTCGAAATCCAATAAAACAGAATATCGAAATTTAAATTCATCAGTTTAACATGAAAAAAAAAATCTGTAGCCGAGACAATTAACAAAAAGCCAATGCAATGCATAATCTAATGTGAATTAAAAGAAAGAAATTGTTTTTTTTAAAAATAAGAACCATTAGTTAACAAAAGAATATGCTAGTATATATAGTAATGGATATGGGATGGGTATTCCAAATATTATGACAGAAAACATTTTTATATTCACACAGCATTTGCGATATTTAAACGGGGTTTACTCTTAAATAGAATTACTGTTCCTACTTTTATAACAAGACTTTTGAAATAAAGGTCAATTCAGCAATACTTGATAGCTAAATTATTGATTTTGCTGGATTTATATGATGATTTATGACCTTCCTTGATTTTGCAATAGTTACTTGAGTTAAGAAATTATTGGTCTTGCTTGATTTATTAAAAAACATATGTTTTTATTATAAACAGCAAGGATTCTTAAATTTTGAAACGAATTGCAACCACAACCCACTGTAAAAGATACTGTTGTTATTTAGAGATACGGCATAGAAGCCAGAACTGGCCATGCTGAGCCAAACATTCAGTTGGATCCCCATTGCAAAAGAATTTTGGGGCTTCCAAAAATGTGACAAATAACAGATTTTTTCTTTTGTTTTTATTTCCCATACATAAATAACGAAGAAAAACATGCCGATGAGAAATTATTTATTAAAATTCACCAAAAATCTTTATACATACAATTAAGGTTTATTTAAACGTTCTATTCATATATATATATATATATATATATTGAATGAAAACAACAGCAAAATTAGTAACGAGAGCGGGAAACAATCATTTAACAAATCTAGCATTATCATAATCTAGCAAATAAACAATGTGGTTGGAGAGTTTTAAATTTTGAATAACCTTCATGGATAACTGTGGACGTCATTTCCTGAAATGTACAATACTATCCAAAATATACAGATATCATTACAATGCTGGGATGTTATATTTCTCTTTAGAATTTGTAAAACTTTTAATCAATTCTTTTTCGAAAAAAGCCCACTTAAACATGAAGATTCATGACAAATATAGAAAAGAATTTTTCATTCTGTTCTTTAAAATGCCAAGTTAAATCAATGATGATGTTTGGTAATAGTAATCCGGTAGTAATGAATGACGAAGTATTTCCTTTCTATCCAAAGAATTCTTTGTTTTGTTTTCAGTCAACTGGTAATCATGTTATAAAGAAAGCTTTTCTAGGCCATTTGTTTCCTTTTCTGTTATTTGGTTTTCGCCTTTTCTTCAAATGCTTTTAACTGATTGATTCACAGAAAACTCATAGCGTTTTTCTTCATTTTTATCATCTCGGCGGGACAGAAATTGACTCAGAAATACGTATTTTATAAGCTGGAGCGAAATTCCGCTGCGGATGATTTCCTCTCCATTCTGAGAAATACTTTCAGATCGAGAATCTGTAGTTCCCCAGATTTATTTTTCGGATAAGCTTTCAGAGAAAAATGTTTTCAATTAAAAAATGACGCGTTCACGAACAGAAATTCTCGAATCTAAAACGGAAGGACTTCCGTTATTTCTTAAAAATATTTTCAGGGAAAAAACAACAAAAACAGATTTCTTGATTTATTTTTCACAATGCTTTCAAAAGATAAATGTTTTAAAATAAAAATAAGTTAATTCCAGGTACATAAAAGCACATATCATCGGTATAGGACCCTACTCTGATTTGTTTATAATTTAGAATTTGGGGAAAACTAATCGATAGTTCGTTATCAAATTAGTAATGTTTGTTCTCTTTTATGTTAAAAATATCTTTCTTAGGAAACTTCGCGCAGCGATGTCAGGAAAATATTGTATCTCTTTCAAAATGTTATATTATGGCATGAATGAGACTCGTCCACATAATGTCTTATCAAAAAGAAAGATAAGTTTATCATGGTATGAAAGCCAAAATATGGCAAACAGCTCTTTTATATAAAGATAAACAGAAGTCATATTTCACAGAGATTTCATGCTTCACGATTCCCCCAATTTCCCAGCCCACAAATCGCTTTTCTTCGTCATCGTCCCCACATTTTATCATCTTTGGTCTTACGGCTGGTGGTATATGGATAAATTTATCTTTAATATTGCAACTTTTATATATATCACGTTGACAAAGAAGTTTCATGAATAAGAAAATATATTGATAAGAGAACTTTTTTTGTTTATACCATTGCACTAAATAAAACTTCTTTTAGCATGCGAAAGCAAAGAATATATTATTATAAAACAAATTTGCCACCTTTTTGATATTTTTTTTACGCCTCTCTCTTATTTCTGAAGGTAAAACACAAAATTAAATAAATACCATAATTATTTCTTTTATATAATGTTAATTAAGTAATCAAAATATTTAAAAATTTCGCAGATTTCCAAAAGCTATTATCCATTGATTGCAAGTATTTATTGCTTATTTCTAAAAAATTTAAATATCGGGCTTACTTATGGAATACTGTGGCTTGAACCCAGTTTGAACTGAAGTTACGGTCAACAAATCTAAGCTTATCACTTAATATGAATCTGCATTTACTTTCTCCAATTTTAACATTTTATTGAATTGTTTACGAACGTAGAAGTTATTCTAGCAGTTTATATTATCTTCCCTATTCATATTCAGATTGGAACGAATACTCATTTGATAATGAATGCTGCTTCGTTCTGGATTATCTGACATTTTACAAACGATAAAATATTCGAATGCAAAACGATAAATATGTACTAAAAAAATAAGCATCAAACTGCAGTGTCGGGTTTTGAAATTGATTATAATCATGACGAAGTAGATGGAACATAAAAATGTCTACCATTTTTCTTCTTCATAAATTAATAATATTTAATAAGATCTCTAGAAAACAGATTTTATCTGAAAATTGTGTTTGATTAGTCTTTCAAGATATGATTTAAATAAAAATTTAGTGGCAATACTCAAATTTTGCGTTATAATGCAGAGCAAATTATGGATTTTACCTGGAGGAAGAATTTTTAAAAAAAATAAATTTTAGCTCAACCAATTAATAATATAGTTACTCAATTTAGAATATGATCACAAGCAGATCATTTCAAATATCCATTATTACCCTATATTATATTATATATGGTTATCGTGAGAAGAATTGATTTAAGGAGTTAAAAAAGAAATTTGAGGAAAATAAAATCGAAGGAGTGTCTCGTTTGTGAAAATCCTTTGAATTAAAGCTTAACATATTTAGTGTTATATATAACTCTAAAAGGAACAATTAGCAAAAAGTAAGACTGCAATATCCCTCATTAGATTAACATGTTGGTAGAAAGTAGGAAAAAAAAAAAAAGGTAAAATTAATATTGAATGAGCCAATTAGCCATTACTTTCAAGTGCATAATATTTTCAAATAAGTAAGGCTATTTCGAAATGAATGCATGATAATGTGACTTATAAATTAGGATATTATAGCATTCATGTCATTTTGAATCACAATGAAGAAGAATGCCATAGAATTCCCGCCCACGAACTTGTTAACAAATAAAAATCGGAATGGAACAAAAAATGATAGAAAATTCCATTTTTTAATGATAAATTAAGTAAGACGCTGCCTTGGTATTTCTTTAGTAGGTGTTTATTCCGAAATAAATAAGTAAAAATAAAATAAAGACTCTGTTATTGATAACATGCATAATTATGTTATACTTCAAGACCCCATTAAGCTTCGTAGTGAATTATTACGTAATATTCGCTACACTATTAAACTGTCATTTATAATAATAATATACAGCACTAAAATAATATAACCAAGGCCAATTTCAAAAACAAAAGCTTATTTCAAAAGTTTCCTGGAAAACAAATGCAAAGAACGTCGCTTAAGAGCTCGGCATTATTTGCATTGGAAGTAAACAAAGGATCCCCAGCTGAATAAAACATACCCTCCTTTCAGCGATCAAGAAACAGGCATAGTCTGGGTTTATACACCCAAACTACTTTATACTTTCTTCCTCTACGCATAATTAGTAGGTACTAAACCAATAATTAAGTAGATTTTAACGAGTTTCTTGTGTTTACTATGCAATCATCATCAAGAGTTTCTAACAACAGAATGAAAAGATAAAATTGAATTGCGAAAGAAATAAGGAAAAGACAAAAGGGCATTAAGTACCAGAAATACTTTTAAATATTCTCAAATACTCATAGATTTAAGAGCGGAAAACTTATCACTACTCTGCTATTCAATGTAAGAGGAAAGTAAGCGGGAAAAGAAATGAATCATTGTACAGAATTACTCCCACTTTCTTTCCCAAGAAATGAGAATCGAAAGTAATTTACATCATTCTTCCATTCTTGAGAACATACTCTGAACGTTTGTCACTATTTAAAGGAAGACCAAAACAAAAAAATTGGGACTTGCTTTCACTTCATAACCCAGTCTTTTGGGCTAACAATAGGATAAAGTGATTCTCTTTATTTGGAAAACACACAGATTCGGAGGGATTACAAGTGATTATGCAAGTTGAAATGGTAATCGAAAGCAGGGATCTTTAATTGTAAGTCGCGAGCCAAAGTAGTGATGGGTAAGTCCTGCCAAAATTTTCTTTGAGCATTCCATCGAACTTATTAATATTTCGGAAGAAAAAGCTCATTATTTTACCTTAAAGCTCGCCGAATAAATTATATGTTTTTAATTAATTATTTTTATTTACGTCCCACGTAAGAAAAGTTTCAAAACGATCTACTACTCTGAAGAAATCAAAATTGTTTGATAAATTAATAAAAATCAACGCCTTTCCTTTAGTTTTAAATTACACAATTGTGCATATCCACATCAGTTCCACTACTGCTTCCAAAAATTAGTTAGATATCTTGATCATTAATTAGGAAAATAAATAATTTATAACAGTACACTCCGACGTAGGAAAAATGAAATTTGCGCTAATCATTAAGTTTTTAAAACAGTTTTAATCAAGAAGTTCAGTTTAAAGTAAGTTTATTCAAAATTATGATATCAATATTTCTAAAGCTCATGAACATAGAAGTAAGCAAATGTGGTTGAAAAACAAATATCGTGCAGTGGCGAGAATATTCTGAAACGCTTCAATGAGCATCAAACATGTTTAGCAAGAAGTTTTTGGTAAACAACTTTTCGAATAATCGATACTAACAAAGAAAATACTCAGAGTGAAGAACAAAAGTGATGAGGCATGATTTACAAAAGTGAGCTGGTTTGCAGATAAGCCAACATAACAAATGATTATGGAATTATCTTGGCCGCTGACAAAAACTTCAAACCATCTCATTAACCATTGAGCATTCGCGTGCAGACATGGAGGAATTGTCAATGATTTATCACGAAAAGACATGAAAAAAATATTCGAAACATAAAAGTTTTAAAGATAGCTAGTACGAAAACTTTTATGTTCAATAAATTTAAATTATTAGCTGCTTGCATTTTAAGAAAAAATTGCACATTCTTTATCTCGCAGTATGATGTAACATTAAAGTCTTATCGAAAATTTTTGAAGCCATCAACTACCATCAGCTTAATGCGTGTTTGCTTCTATGTCAAAATTTTTTTTAAAGATCACTGAAATGTAAGTCTTCTCAAGTGCTAAATCAGAGCATACGATAGATAAGAGCTTCTTAAAAATTACCGATCTCAAACCCAAGTGAAGTCAAGTACATTAGTTTTGGAGCTACCGCAAATAAATGCTTTTGTCAGTTTCTTATAAAAAGCAGAATTTATTCAGAAAGTCATTTTGACTTAAAATATTTTATTAAAATAAAAAAGTAAATATTTTCAGTAATAAAACATTGATCCTGCATAGAAATTCTGCACTATAATGTGTTCTCATTGGAATTTTGAAGTTCATACATAATGCAATACTCATAATAATTAAACAAAGATATGAATTTCAGAATCAAATTCTATTGAATATTCTTTAGAATCTCAAAAATATATTCACATTTAAAAAATAGAGACCATTATGAAAATAAAGTTCTCCTTTTTAAATAGAAATATCAGAAACTTCTCTCTACGTACATTAGCGTTTTTTAGAAGTAACAAAATCAAGAGACCATACTTTTGAAAACCCCACATATGACTAATCGACAATGAGCAAACTCTAGTTTTGACAAATCCTGGCAAATATTTTGAAAAGTTTGACCCTAGGTCTTATTTATAGTCAGAAAAGGCTAATAAATAGGGAATAGTTTCTCTTTAATTTAAAATATATATTAACGTCAAATGTAATGTATTCGAAATAAAAGGAATTGTTTGTTAATTATGGAATAAATTTTTCTCCGTCCTCAACAGTATTACTCTGCAAATTATTAATTGCAAGTCTTGCATACCATTGCTCAGATCTTCAGATTAAGATCTTTTTATTATCAAGACAAAATCCTACATATCTTGTTTCAGTTCATTTCGTTTTCCCAAGAAAGTGCATTTAAAAATTTGCACGCCTCGAGCATATATCTTCAACAATGTCCCACGATGTTAATTTTATTTGGAAAGCAATACGATTTTGTTCTTCGCTGGCATGGCCAATTTTGACGCTCGCCTAAACGTTCACTAGCTGGCTTAAGCTAAAGTATTTCATTTCTAATTGATCTTTTTCGAATAATTTCATCCAAAGTTCATTCGCACATTGTTCCCATCTCTATTTATTGCAAGAAATGTAATCACTATCAAATAATTGTGCTTGAAAAGCTGCTTTAAGCACAAGTACAAGCTTAAAAAATGAATACAGAAGTAAGCTGTGTCAGTGAAGTTATGTTTAATGGAAGGAGGTTACAGAATTTTGTTTTGTAAACAAATCCGACCGTTGCCATCGACAAAAGGGAAATTAACTTTGTTTTTGAAATCTCTCAAGTATGGAGTAGTACGTGAAACAATCATTTAAAAAATTCTGAGTTAAATTTTTGTGAAAAATTAGATTGAAAACTATTTTCAGCTGATTTACTATTATGAGAAATGTTTCATAACACGGAATACTAATTCCGAAGTTAGGCAATTCGGATTAAGATAGAATTATATTAAAAGCTGAAAATCATGTGAAACTGAAAAGAACAATAATAAAGAATGCGAGAATTAGTTAACAACTGCGAGTAAAACGTATAGTTTAATAAAACAAATAATGAAGTTCCAGCAATCATATTCGGGTATATTCGAACTTGTTTTGTAACCAATTCTCGACATTTTGTAATGCGTTGATAAGAATTAAGAAGATGAAGTAAAATAAACAGTAAAATATTTACATTGCATGAAATTAAATGAAAGCGACTCTAAAAAGGAATAAGCTATATCAAATTATTTAATGATACAAAATATAAACATTTCTTTTTATGCTTTTTTATATTTTTAATTAAAACCCTATAAGCTTAAAAACAATCAGCCGACGTCAATTAATTTCACTTTATAGTAAAAATTCTCTATAGGACAATAAAATAAAGATAAATCAGATATTCAATAGTAAAGCTTTTCAACAAACAATGCTTCTTTTACATAGCGCTATGTTTATTAGTGAAAATGATAAAGCTAGTTGCAAGTTTGATATTTTCCTCTACATCAAGAGCTCTATTTATTGAAATTACGTCATTTAAAAAAGTTATTATTCTTATAACTCATAATGAGCAGATTAACAATTCTGAAAATGAAACCGAATACTTTATCTTATCAGACAGATCCAAGCCATTTCATCTACTTTCTAGAATAGTACTGTATCCTTCGAATCAGAAATGCTCACAATGGATTTTCTCTAAGTATTACGCAATTTGAAGAGGATTACTACGCTTGATAGAGCAAGAAAAGATGCCAGTGTTTCAAACAAGGGGAATTAACATTATTTTCCAAATAGATGCTCTTATTGTGTCTCAAGTACGATTGAGAAATGTAAGAATCCAATATAGCAAATGATATAATAGAAAGATTAAGTATTGTTCCAGGGGCATTTTCATTGAAGCAATTATTCGATTAATCAGAAGATTTCGGACCAAATATAGCATAGGATTAAACAAACAAGATTTTCCTAACGCAATAAAACGCAGGCAATAAAGAAGAGCGATGAATACAATTATACTTCCCCTCTTTAAGATATCTAAGATACGGAACAATGTATCTGGAAAGTTCAATGAGGTAATAAGCTGTAATGAACGTAATGATATAAATAAATGACGAAACGCATAGGTAAAACTTCTTTTATTTTCTAAAAAGAAAAGAATGATAAAATATATCCTAATCAAAATTATAACTGTCTCACATGTTCATGATTTTATTATAAGGCTATGTTCATCGATGTAAAACTGAAACGGATAAATAGTTTATATGCTACAGAAATTCAAATTATTTTACAGATTTCCTACAAATTTTGAAAATTCATTTTTTTAACAAACACAACCATGGCCGAAAAATGTAATCACATTATACCAAGTGACAACCTTAAAAGGGGACCTATGCGAAATTTATCGAAAAAGGCCCCTCAGAAAGATCTTACACTGAAATCGATTCATTTAAGTGCAGGCCACGCCACTGTTTTTCGGAAACATTATAATGTGATAAGATCATGGTACCAAAAATACCTTTCTTTAAGAAGAATCGGAACATATTGAGATTCAGTTGAAAACTTATGATAATCATGATATTATAATTCCATCAAGTGAATTAAAATCAAAGAACATTCCAGTGAATAAAAAAATGCTAAGTTCTAGGGGGGGGGGGAAGAGAAGATAAAATAGAAACTTAAAAGAACAAATTGAAGTCTGGATTTCAACATGTAGAACCTATTGTCATAACATAATAATAATGTTCAGCTTTCAATCGCATACACTTTATTTAAATTAATTCGTAAAGTGAGCTGAAAGTATTTTTTTAATGAATGCGAACAAACAAACATTTACATGCATTTAAGACATTTCACAAGCACAACTTTCACTAAAGAAAGTTTTTACAGCCTTACTCTCATATCATACTCAGCTTTCTCAATATTACCTAGACATCAAATTGTTTTCCAAGTTTTGTTTAGTTTCAGCTTTATTTATCCATCACCAATAGATTAGCATGAATTCCAAACTAGAGAAGCAAACAAGCATGCCTGTCGCACATCGCGCTGGTCCACGCCTAATGAATCCGTAATTGAGATAACATGCAATTTAAATGCTTTAGAACACGATGGAGGGAAGTCGGGATGGAATTTGCATGTTACATCAATAGCATAGAATCAATCCAAATAAATACATACGCCATTAGCATTACCTTTGATATTAATAAATCCGACTCACTTTTGGACGAACCTCACTTCTATCAGTAGCATTATGTTACTTTTGCCACTTTCGTTTGCAGCTAGAATTTCGTAGATTCAAAATATAGACATACAAACACACGATGAATATATTTTTTTTTATCGCGAAAGCATTTACTCCTTAAATTCTACTTTATCAAGTTTTTCAGATGTAAATTTGGAAGAAAATTTAATGCAAATGGCGAATAAAATTTTTTTCTTCGTTGATTATCTCACAAAGTGTCGTTAGAGGATATGAGCCAAATAGTGGTGCTGAGACTTTAATACCATTGACATAGCCTTGCAAGACATTAAAAATAACTCAAATGAATTTTAAAATTATTATTTTCATAACCAACCTATTAGAATGCGTTTCTTAATCTTAAGTCACACCAACCAGTGGTTTGTTAGATCATTCCGAATTTCTCCAATCGTTTAACTGATTAATTAGTAGCATTGATGATTCCTTCTGAAATTACACGAGATTAATTGATTTCACAAGGAGTTAATGGAACAGTGACGGTTATCGACATAACAATGGAGAACTAATTTAATTTGAAACAGAAAACATTTATTGAAAACAAAAGATCGTTTTCCTTTTTGAATTAACATATATGTATTGGAAAAAGTCGTACAAAGAGATAAATATATATTATATAAGGGAAAAAAAAATGCCTTTCAGTGATATAAGAAAAATAAGACAGCGCATTACTAGACAGGCACTGTTCAATTTTTTTTCCCATGATGAAATAAACAACGAAAATATGCGCAGAGGAGAAGATGTTATCGTTTAACAAAGGTCCGATATTCAAACAGTCAACTCCCTAGTGTCACTCAAAAATACGAGACTCCGAAACTTTGATATAAATTTTTTGACTATATTTCCTGAGTATTTTAGTTTCATGTTTTCATTTAATCGACAAGGGTTGTGCCATCAAACTAAACCAAATTATAACCAAATATCGTTTTAACAAATTTTCTTTTATACTTTGTTGTTTAAAAAAAAAAATGTTTTATAATTAAAAAAATAATTATATATTAAATTCTATAATTAAATATTACTCAGATAGTATTCAAAAGGTTTTATTTCTTCTACATTATTGCGTTTAAAATGGCCTTAAGTTACAATCTTGGATTTTAAATATGTTTTTTATTATTTCGTTTTCTTTGCTCTCAACTCAGTAGAAATTTTGCAATCGTTTTAAAACTAATTTACCGATGAGCTATAGACATTGGCATTATAACATAGCTCAGAATGATTGACAATTCTAAAAATTCATAATCAGAACAATCTGTATGGGGTTATGAATTCTTGTCAAATATATGGTATTCTTTGGTATAAATTTTGTCATCGGTATTTGTAGTTCATCGTTAGTTTTAAGTCCATTGCAAAATTTCGCCCACACAAGACTAAAAAAAATCTCAGTTAAATGAAAAAAATATTCCTAACCCCATACGATTGTTCTGATTACGAATTTTTGGAATTCAGAATTAGACATTTTCAGGACAATCTATATTGGATTATTAATCTGTATAAACCTACGAGAAATTATTACATATATTTTTTAGTCCATTTCAAAAACGTGGTATATCAATTTTTTTTTTATACGGAAATACTGAAACCGATTCAGTCGAAAGGGACCCGTAATTAAATGTTTCGTCAATTTATCAGAAATTTCTATTTTAAAGCTGTTTATATACATAAGATTAAATTAATAAAAAAAAATATATGCATAGGAACTAAAATGTATAGGGGAGGGGAAACGGGGACTCCCAAACCTAGAGGGTTTCATTTGACCCTGCTTTTTAATAAAATAAATTTAGATATTAGATCTAAGAAATCACATATATTCTCGAATTAATTATAAAAATTTTCTACATAGACTCATATATGAAGGGAAAGTATCGCAGAATCAGGAGAAATCAGGGGAGAAGAGGGAGAGGAAAGAAACGACAAAAATAAAAATAAATTAAAAATCCATTTATGAACATTAATGCGGGAATAAATCATCCAACGAATAAAGAACTAGTGGAGAAGAAAACCACATTTGACTGAACTATCAAATAATTGAATGGGTTTTTGTATTCAAAAAACGGAGTCATTAAAGTTTTTTTAATACAGAAAATCTCCAGATATTCCATGCATAAAAAGAAACCCACTCAAAAAACAAACGCAATCAATTCAGCGCATTCGGATTTTTCAAGACGCAGTATCCGCTATAAACAAATTCCGTCAAGAGTTCTTTTCATGGCCCAATCATTAACTTCAAAACATTCACAAAGAATGATGGAGGGGGGTGGGGTGGCAGTAACTTTCCGACATAAAGGATAAGATTTGTTTCATCATTTCTTTTAGATTCATTCGCATTTATTTTTCGATACGCATACCGAGACAAAGATAAATTTAACTTTCGTTTCGATCAATGTATCTTTGGCGCATTCGCTATTCGGCAGTGGATGTGAAATAACCGCTCACACAATCTCACAACCGCATCAGTCAAATATCACCCGAATTGTGGCAATCATTTTCCACACGGGCCAGAAGGAGCTGAAAAAGTAATTATTCTGCTTCATATTCAAAGTGATAACAGGGCAGATAACGCAAAAATCCATTTACTTCAAGTCCAATAATAGACTGTGGCGGAAATAAAAACACGCAGTTTTGATTGGAGTTTTGCCAAAATCAACTAAAAGATAAAAGCATCTCCCAAAATATACGATTTGAAGAACAATCAGGGAAACGATTAGGACAAAATTGGATTTAGCCTTTCATACACATTAAAAATACCAGCAGAAAACAGATACAGGAACTGTGTTATGGACCCATTTTATTCGAACGAATGCAAACTGAACACTAAGTGCATCTCGACAGCAGTAAACGTTAAAGCCACGTTTCGAATAAAAACCGATATTAACCATTTTCATAAAATGCGAGATTTTAAGCACGTTAGAACTACAAAGTAAAAAAAAAAAAAAAAAAAAAAAAACGAAAGAATAAATTGTCTTTGAGAAAACCCATCTAAGAGATCATCAGAGAAAAAAACTTTCCACTGAGAGATTTAATAATGATCTCTTATGTTGTTAAAATATGTGAATTATGAGTTTTTTCTCTTTGCTTTCCTTTAAGTTAATTTAATGTCTTGTCACGCAAGAAGTCAAGCATCCATCTTCCAAGATAAAAAATGTGTTTAACCTTTCATGACGGTTAATGTTTAGTTTTGAATTCATTTGCAGTTTTGTTATGAAATGCATAAAGAATTACTGAATGTAATTTTTACACAAGAATCGTAATTATCTTCTTTCTTTTATTGCTGTAGAAAAATTTTGAACATTACGGAAAAACCGCTCCGCCAAATAGAACCTTTTTTCCCCTCTCTCATTTCATTTAGTTAGCTATTACTTATACCGTTCAATATTTCAATTCAATTAATACTAAAATATATCTTTTTAGATGAATCTTCAAGGAAAACTGTAACATATTTGCTCATATACTAGGAGAAAATATCAAAGCAGACAAAACCATTAAAATGCACTTCTGCTGAACTAACTTCTTACAAATGACAATAACTGAAGAACTACATGAAATTCGAGATGCGACCTTCTTTTGTTTGTTCCTCAATCCATTTTAACTTGTTATTTTTTTCAGGACAAAGCAGAGGTTAATATTAAATACTAAAAGAATACCTGGCTATCGTGCAGTTGTAACAAAAAATAATTCAAGTCAATAATAATTCGATTCAAATTTCATGGAAGCTAAAAACGCAGTTCTGGATTATAAACAGCAAAATTCTGGACTATAAACAGCAAAGGCGAATATCGGAAAAAAAAATTATTCTGTTCTTCTTGCGAAAGGGATTCAGGGAAATATGAAACAGATTTTAATAATGAAAAATTAAAAATAAAATCGAGATATTTAGGATTTTTGAGATTTAATGAATGTTTCTTGGAGTTTGGTTTCGTCGATGAGAATCACAGAATAATAAACATTACACATATCATGTGTCCATACATCTATTTCTTCTCAATACATGGCAATAAATTTAAAAACATCAAAACAAATAAAAGGTAAAAACAGCACTCGCATAGCTCATTTAGAAAAGGTATAAACAACAAAAAACTCATTACAAGTTGTCATCGAGTAGTTTGGTGAAATAAATGATAAACATAAAAAACTCCTCAAAATGCTTTCCGAACTATTAAATTAACGAAATTAGGGAGCTGGAGACCATTCCTAGATATTTCTGCAAAATTCCCAAGGGTCATAAAGAATGACAGAGGCAGGATCATGCTATAAGTTATTCAATATTGCCATACATTTATTAGATACTTCCTTCCTTCTCAAACATATGATAACCAATAAAAACAAAATATATAAGATATATAGAAAGAAATAAAAATGTACTGTAATCCGAAGCTAAGTAGATACTTACGATTTAATATGAGCAAGAAAAATTATCATGGGAAGAAAGTTCTTTTTGACAAAGTACAGAGAATCATACGAATTGAGAAAGAATGATTGCTAATAAGTGAGGAGTTTATTCTGGATGAATTAAAGAAAAAAAAAAATCGATTTCCTACCAATGAGGAGATAATGGTTATGCTTTAAAACATTAAGGAAAGCTACTATCAACAATAGAAACAATAAAATTGCGTATTTTTTCTGTATAACTTACTACAATATTCCCAGAGCTTTTAAATTTAACTTAAAATAAGATTTTAGATAAGAGGAATTTTAGGTAGGAGGAATATTTTAAAACCTTATAGGTAACATTATTAATTGAAAATTATCACAATCTTTTTGACATTTTTAATGTCATTTATGATGTATAATTTTGTGATGTTATAAGGATAATTAACTTTGATTATTTTTAGCAATATTACAGGGATAAAAGAAAATACTTTCACTATTAGTACACATATCTGATTTGCATTAAAAAAATTAGCATCCAATTTAAAACTAACAACATTTTAAATTTAAATGTAAAAATTTGATTAATTCTGTCCACAACAAACTTATTAATTAAAAAAAAAGAACTAACTCAATACTTTCCCAGACTTCATTCAGTGTCTCCGAACCTTCACAAAAACTTTATGCTCAGATACACATATTTAAAACAGTAGTCTCCAAACTTTCAAGCTAGAATAAGGAAGTTCGAGTTTTCAGAGATTGATTACATGTGATCCGATATACTCCTGAGATTTTCAATAGAAAAAGGGATGAATCACTTTTTTTTTCTCCTTATACATATGATATAGTCTACAACATTTTTAACATTTAAAGTTCCTTTATAAATAAAATGCATTTTTGATGCTATTTATTAAATTTTGCACCGTGGAATAAATTATTTTGAGAATAAACTTTATTAATCTGAGACTCACTAAATCTCCAGAGGGAATATATCTGTAATTTTCTAGTAACTGAGAAAATTATTTATTCGCCAAGGGACTGAAATGAATGGATATGTCTCCAAAGATTCATCTTTAACCTAGAGCCCACGTAAATTGCTTCAGAAACATTTAAATACGAAACTTCCCACTGCAATTCATTTCTATTGAACGAAATCATTATTTTATATTTCACGGGCACCTACACATTAAAGAACGACAAAACACTAATAAGAGCATAGGAATTATCTGCAGCGAAGAAGTTATTCGCAAGAGTTCCAATTTGGCAAGCAGGCGTATGCTTCAAAATAATAGCTTCCAGCTTAATAAGCCCAAATCCCCTTTTAATGTTGACGAGCACTCTCCTTGAATATGGACTCTAATTTTCAATTAGAGGTGATACGGCACAAGGTCTGAAGAGAACACAGAACTCAGTTATTCGCAACACTTGAAGAGATTGGAGCTGAATACCAAAACAAAGTTTAATACGGCAAGCGCAAACAACCGTGGCATTATGTGGAATTAATTATGAAACAATTCAATCGCACCAGGGACCGCACACTCTTTATCCAGAAGTCAGCTATTATATACTTCGAAGGATTGAGAATGGCAGTGACAATGGTGGAAAAGGAAGGCCTCTGCACTGCATGCCGAACAAGTTGATTTCGCTGAATTACTTACAACTGCAAATAAGAACAAAAATAGATAGCTCCACATTAATTCAGGGTGCTTGAATCTAATAAGGAGGGGAAATACTTTGCAAGTTTTGACAGTACTTTATTATAATGTTGCTCGGTTAAGTAGTTGCAATAAACAGTATACGAATTATTAGTAATAAGTAGATGAAGTATTTAATAGGATTTATAAGACACGAATGAAGGTGGCAATTGGAAAATTCTTGTTACAATTTTTAATTAAAAGGCATTCATTAAAGATTGTCTAGAGCAATAAAGCAGTAATAATGCTCTTAATGCAAGAGTTGCTTGAAATTTACGCTAACTAAAATTTATATTATCAACAGTTAAATTGAAGTAAATATTAAAATTGAACAAACTCTTTTGGTAAAAGCAAAATTAAAATTAATAAAGAAATATTTTTTAAAGATTTTGCACGACCAACCAGTTTATTATTTTTCTTTTTGATTTAGCCAATTCAAAATCTGGTGAATCAAGTTACGAAGATTGGAGGTATTGAAATACGATTAGAAACATAGCGGAGTTTGAATATTGTCCTTTTAATTTCCATTTACAGTAGTAGTTAACAAAAATCAGACCTTAGAAGGGAAAAGGCTTAATAGTAAAGATGGCATAAACATATAACACCGGGAAAATGATGCAAACACAGCATTGGTAGAAAAATAGCCGCCAGAATCGACAGAGTTAATTAGAGTCATTTAGATAAATAGTGGTTCGATTGAGCTCTTCGGGGAAATTTATTACACTGCATTCATGCAGGGTCCTCAAAGGTTTCGCTTCGTGTGTGATACGAATTTGGGTCAGTTTGTAAGTCAGCTTGCATCCAAAACATGTTAGATCCAATGATGGCTAGTTATTCAGGCATCTCAAAAAGTGTTTTATTCAAAATCGATGTATAGGAAATAAATTAAGTGTCGTTCAGTATAGCATAAACCACAAAAACAACCCACAAAATTGTTTTCTGAAGGCTTAAGAATTAACAGCTGATTAGGAATGAACAGTTAAAAATAAGAAATGCAAAAAGTGAGAAGGCTACTAAATAAAAAGGAATTTTTTATATCATTTTCCTCATGGAAAGTTTGTTCAGTTAAAAATTACAGTCAAATAAAAAAAATGAGATTGCATCATTTCTGCATTCAAACAAATGACAGGTAACAATTTCTTCATCTTACAACTAAGTGCAAAGAAAAGCACCCCACTAAATAAATTCAGAAATAAAATGTGAATAACAAAAGTGGAGTAGGAGCAAGTAGCATTAGAGAGCAATTTGTTTGGATCAAGTCCTCTTTTGGTTCACCACAGTCCAAATTAGCTCATCTAGAGCGGAGTACACAAATAGGTGTCGTAACGAAGACTTCTGTTATCTACTGGAAACGCTAATTGGCGGACTAAGTAAACTAATCCACCAATAAGTCACTGCTTACAGCAAGAGCATCCGGTAGATAAAGAGATAGGAACAATTATGTAGTATACAAGCTAAATAAAGAAGGATTAGGTAGAAGAAAATGTTTTCCCCGAGGAAATGATAAGAAAGAAAGATAATATGGAGAGTTACAAGTTACAAACCCGAGCCAACACCACCCGCTACTAATTAAAGCAATATTGTACTTTTTAAGTACATAATAACTATTTATTTTAAATTCTTGTGAATGATTCAAGGTCTAGAACTGAATATGCGCATAGCGTATTAAGAAAAACTTTATTATTTGTTTAAATTAAAATCTAAAATTACTATGAAAATAAAGTTGAAAGTTATTACATGCTAGCTTTCTAATAGCGATGACGTTTATCAGGGTGATTTTCCTTCCACTCAACATTTGTTTTGAAGTTGTGTTAATTTATTTTATGACTTAAGTTTATAATGAAAACATTGATTTTTGTGTAACAAATATGTTTTATGAACTAAGACATAAACTCAAGAATCGGAATGCTCCACGTCAAAATATTTCATAAAGCAAATTTAATTTCTACTGGCGATCAAGGTACAACGCAAAAGAAAATGCAGTAGGATTATTTTTAATGAAATCATTTTTGGAAACACAGATGTGGTTTTAGACTGGATATTTTAGTAATAATTCTACAGATACGTAAATAATAGAAAATTTCTCAACCCCTTATATGGAACTATAAATTATGTTTTTTTTTTTTTTTATTATTATTTCTTAAAAGACTTTTATCTAACTTGACGTGTTTCATATTTGTGAAGAAGGAATTTTATAACTGATGTTTTTACTCAATCTCAGATGAATTAAGAGTTATGAAATTTTATCTAGACTTGATGTCTCTATGCTATTTTCATATTTTCAAAGTTAAAGTATTAATTTATTCATTAATCTGATTACATTTTGAATCCATAAAACGACGTCTCCTGGTCAAGTGTATTTCAATAAATGACAGCATAATACTTATAATAATGATTTACACATAAATAATTATAAATTAAAACTAGAAAATAATTAAAAAATTTCTAATTTTAGTACATTAATAAAAGTGTGTTTTTGAAATTTTTTTTATATAAATTTTATTTAATACTACTAAGAATAAATAATTAAAAAATTCCACCGTAGTTAAAATATTTTATAAAAGATTATCAAAGAACTATAATAATGCTTCCCCCCATTTATAATTAAACAATATTTTATTTGAGCGTGTTGTTGTCTAATAAATAAATATGTGCAAATACAAATTTTAGATGAAAAAAAAAACATTTTTAATCAAAATTACGAAAGAAAAATGTACCAGGTATTTATTTCAAAAACTCGGAATTAATTAACAAGCAGATTAAGAATATCAAGGTAATGATAATTTTTATATTTTATTAGCAAATATTATTACACCAAATTTGAGACGTCTAACTAGTAATTCGCTTCAAAATCATGTTTGTGTTAAATATAAAATTAATTCATATTTCATATTAATCACGCTCTCATTGTTCATTTCGCAGGTTTCTAAAAATGGATTTTAAATGAATAAATCAGTTGTGTATGTGTGTTTGCTGGGCTTTGATATTGCATTGTTTTTACCTTTTAACGTTCTTTGAAAGTTTCGATAAACAGAACAGAATTGTATCATTTCCCCAAAGATCTACGAAAAGAGTATTAAAACCCTCAAGAGCCTAATGATCGAAAAGACGCACAGAAGTTGCAGTTTATTACCTTTCATTTAATTGAGAACAGATCAAATAATAATAATAAAAGCAAACAAGGGCCTTTACTGTAGTAGATTTTGCTGAATACCTTACAAATTACATGTTTACCTACAGTTGTCTGAGCGTTCAGTTTACATAATGCAAGGGCCACACAAAAAAACTTACGAAGAAAAATTTTAAAAATAACCCAATGTCATTTTCCAAGTACAGCATGAATGCTTATAGATTTGAACCCATTATACCAAAGGCTACTATGCAATTCACTAAGCCATCTAGTGCAACTGATTAAAAGGTAATTCAAGGGCTTAAGCAAGATTTTGATAGTTCTAAATGAAAGCATAGACAAAATTCGTGGGATTTGGATGTAAGCCACCTACTTTGCTGGCTTGTAGACCAGACAAGCTTTGGCTTCTTTGATGTGCGACGAGGGATGATTTGAGAGTATTGGCAATGTCATTGACATTGGAGGGGAGACTGCTCACCACATGGTCTATTTGGTTGGGAGGTATATTGACGCAGTCCTCGGCGCCACCACTCTCAGAAGTAGGTGTCTGGGACGGGACAGGCGGAGTTGGGACGCTGCGGCTACTGCATGGGGACGCGCTGGCCGACGTAACAGGCGTGGAAGCGCTACCGTTCGTCTGCTGTTGGGCTTTTTGCTGTGCAGCTTGCCGAGTGGCCTCCTTCACCTCCTGGAACTTCTCGATGAACTGTAAAAAATAATAAATAAAAACGCAATTAATTTCCTTCCTCACAAAGAAAAACAAAAGCAGCTATCTTATAATTGGTTAGTTATTTAATAATTAAGCTACTAAACAACTAATTAATGCCATAAATGATAATGTTTTACTAAGGTAAGGCAATTTTAATAAATGCTTTTAGTAAGCTAGTTCTTCTCATTAGTGGTATGACTGGAGTCGTGTTAAAGTTTGTTAAATGACTCGTAAGAATAATGTATTTGTAAACCCTGGAAGTACAGATATTTTAACACAAGCAGGAAATCAATAAAAAAAAAGAATGAATAAAACTAAGAAATGAAATATAATAAAACTATAGTCAATTACAACAGTTCGTAAAAAAGGGTATAACAAGAAAATTATAGCTGAACATACATAAAATCACAGGTGTTATGAATAGCAGCAATAAAGTCGATAGTATCAATCAATATTTTTTGGATAACATAGGATTCTTCAGCTTCACTGATTATTAACGAATTCCCAGTTAGCTAGAACGTACAGGTATATTTGATGAATGCAGAAGCTGCAAGTTCTCCCCCCCCCTTGTTCTTTCTTTCTTTCTTTTTTTTTTGCTGAATTCTCTACATGATAATATGTTTTTCTTTTCGCAGGCAGTCAGAAAATTGCAAAATATTTTTAGACTTTTAACGACAAGATTTTACAGTCACATAATGTAAAACTAATTATATAAGTCATTATTTTTAAAAACTAAATGAGTAATTTATGTGGTCAGACAATCTTTGTTATTAAAAAAAAATGCATAAAACTTTTAGCAGCAATTTTTAATGGAAAAGAAATAGACAAATACACAATCGCAATCCGAAATAAAATTAAAGGATATTTCAAATTACAAACACGAATGTCGTTAAACAATCAAATCGAAGGCATTTCATTAGATGATATTCAGAGCTCTCGGTCCAAAATATTTCGATCAACAAATAATCTTACAATAGATGAACAAAAAACTGGAAATATAAAACTGAATTGCATTACAGAGATAAAAGAATTGCTCGAGTTCGGAAAGCAACAATGGCTAATTTAACGGCGTTCTAAGTTTTATTCAAGTCACGTTTCACTCTGACACTGAATAGCTTATTTAATCAATTTAAAGGAAAAGAGAGCAATATTAGCATTTCAATTTTACTAATTAAAGTTTCGAAACACAACCTCTCTAATAATTTTAAGCCACCCGTATAAAATATCCAGCCTTTAAAGCTTCATTTTGAAAGTCTTGATCAGTTTCATTAATTAACTCAGCCACATACAGTGAAAGAAAAGCGAATAAAAATATAAAAGCGGACATGGGGCATTGCTCATAGTTCTGCTCTGACTAGAATATACGGAAAAATTTATTTTCATTAATAAAACCTAACACTATTATATCGTACGACAGTGTATGTGAGGTAAGGAAAGCTGTGCAATATATCATAAATTAACACGCATACAAATAAACACAATCGTTTACAATTAAAGTGTAAAGTAATCAGACAACGCTGCTTAAAACTTTATTTTACTTTTCATTTTATTTCTCAATGAATAGAATGCTAATAAAGCTTTGTTAGCTTAGATCCTTTTGACGTGAACAGTTCATTTTCTCTTAAAATAGACAGTGCTTCGCTGTGTTTAGGAAAATTTAATTTTTGGTACTAACAAAGTATTTTTATTGTTCTTTTAATCGATGCATGGCATTACAATTACAAGTGTCAACTGCAAAAGGCTTAACATTAATTATGAAACAGTAAAGTCTCTATTTCAATTTTAAATAAATGTCTTGTCTCGAAATAGATTAAAATGAGTAAATAAAAAATGATTAGATATTCCCTTCAGAACATGTTTTAATTTGCAAAATTCTTTTTAAACTTAACTCATACATAAACACAGTGTGTTATGAAAAATAAGCTTGCAATACAGATCACCTATATGAACGCAACTGCTCTGATGTAGCTCTTCATGAAGAATTTCCTTCCACTAAACTTTGAACAGTTGTGATGATGTATCGTAACTGTTACTTATCGTAATAATAAAAATATTCAGACATCGGAAACCCTGTCCAATTTATCATCTTATTTTTATTTACTTCTAGATCGTTTATATTTGCGATGAAAAATGAATATAAGGCTAAAGAGAAATCTAATTTTTTTCAACTTATTTTCTTTTCAAGATTCCCTATTTTATAGTCTTTTATTGCGAGTAAACTTGCTTTTTTAAAAATACATATTAAAGTATTACAGTATTCTGTTCTAATATGAGATATATTAACCATTTGCACTCTAATAAGTAACTCTAAAAGTAAGAATCATTTAAAGTATCGCCATTGAAATACTCCATTTACGTATAGTCAATACCATTGTCAATATATTAAGTGTTGCTCAGGTTCGATACCCGGATAAGGCTTGAAAGTCCAATAGATGATTCGTTAAGAAGGGATGCAATGATTAAATAATGTAATAAAGTATTACTTTTTTAGTCTCTTCCTTTGGTGACTTCTTAAGTTGAAGTTGATTTGTTATAATTAATTATGCTCCTCTAAAGTTCCAATATTAGTCTGGAAGTTTTGGCCTCCTAGCCAGTTCTTCATTTCAGGAAAGGTGAAATTCTCGGGTCTAAGCCACGTTCTTGATAAAGAGAGACAAGAGTACAAGTCTGTTGAAACCGAAGATATTGTTTAACGAACTGATCACATCGTTCGAAAGAAATGGTTGAAAGAAACGGAAGATGCTGGAAACACGGGTAAAGAGCTGGCCGACTAGCAGGTCAAATTATTTACTTTGGTGGAATTTTTAGACATTCTAAACTGTTCAGACTTTCTTGCTCCATATTCTTCCCTTAAAAGAAAACTAAAAAAACGTTCATATTAATGGGCAGGTAAAGGTCCATCTTACACTATGGGCGGCAACGTTCCTGGAAGAAGGGATCGAAAACTTGGTCCACTAATAAGATACGCTTGAATTTTCAAGGTGATCATGTCATTTTTGTACCAACCTCTTAAGAATAAATTCATTTTGTTCTTTATTCATCTTTTTTTTTTTTTTATAGAGCATTTGAGATCGAAAAGGAATGGCCCTCGTAATTATTCAGGTTAACAGTGCGTAGAAAGTTATCAGCAACCGCATCGCCCGTTAGTGACGTAATATTAATTTTTAAGAAGCAACAAAGAGTTTTCCACCCATTTTATCATTTTCGTTTTGAATAAAGTCTTATTTCCGTAGATACCCATTCCACGAGTTAAAAATATAATTATGTTCATATATAATCATTTCTCAACACTAGAACACTATTCAAGATAGAATATATTCTTAAGGCTTAGTGATACAGAGTGTAGTTTTTTCTGTATAGCTAACATCAACTGTCACTGACTATAGTCATACGATATGATCAAAGTGAGCTTCGTAGGACGAGAGCCAAGAAAAATGTGAAATGATTAGGAGTGAGCCTTAATCAGACGCATTAATGAATTAAAGCAGTATTTCGAATGCAAAGGATTCAAATTTTAAAGAAATAAAAACATATGGATTCAAAAATACAAATCAGGCAATACTATTTCGGTTTGAATTTCCAAGATTGCACAACAATTTACCATAATCCAACAGAACCTTTCAATACAGTGAATAGCCATTTTTTCATACTACCAATGCAAACATTAATACTCATCTAAATGCTCTAATGAACACTTTTGTACCAGGATGATTCTGCACCATCATCCGATTATATTAGTTGATGTGAAAGTTCAAAAATTACGGAAAAGTTCAGCAAGTTATCAAATAAAGAATAATGTGAAAAACAAAAAGAGGATCCAGTCAAAAAGAAAAGAGATGTTTTTTTTTTTGTTTTTTCTCCCCATCGTGTTTAAGTTACTGTTTAAACAAAATTGTTGAAATTCAAAAAAGAATCGGGACGATTCGAATGAAACTATAACGGGATGTTCACGGATGTATATATATAAAACCGTGATCGATGCAATGTTCCAGTATTTGAAATCGATCCAAGTTCAGTCATTGCAGGAAGCATTTCGTTACATTTTATGTGACAATTTTCTAAAAAGGATCGAAAAGTCAAAACTGACCTTCAACTTTTACAGCCCAGTGGCTATTAAATATCGATTGGACAAAAACAAAATCTTCATAGCCTAACTCCTTTAATGGACGTTTTGGCGACTTTTCCTGGTTATTCATAGAAACATTAATATGAATTTACTTTCGAATAGAAATTTCTAAGCTTTGGTCACGCCACCATATTGTGCCAGGAAGGATTTAATTAGCAGAAACACTATGGTGACGCATTTAACCATAAAAACTATTAACACTAAATAGCAAAATTTAGCAACTCTCACATTCTGATTAAAAACCATTAAAACTGCAAATTGTATTAAATGATATATTTTGCTATTTTTGAGTTCATGAGCAATACTTTTTGGACAAAAGTGGATTTTTTTTTGAGTATTTTATATATTTTACTTAAAGTATATTCTTTTTTATATACTTTAACTGAAAAAATGTGCATTTTTCAACGCCAAATTTCATTGATTAAATTATTCAAGAATTCAGATATATACACAATAAATGGATAAAAAATAAAATAAAAGTATTTTTTAAAAAATGCTTTTATTAGAACAATAAAAACAATTTATTTAATTTTAATTAGTTTCTACTTTGAAATAAGTTATTTCTTCAACTCCATCACCGGTACAAAACCAAAATGTAATTAAATAGATCTGTTAATTGATGAATAAGTTCTGTTTATGTGATTTCATTATTTGTAATTTTTGTTTTTCATTTATTTGTATTGTTTATTCTTTGCATACTTATTCATACAGTAAAATTTAATACTGAACATAGAGTGTGCTCTGAACCATTTGTATATATGGAATGTGAGGGAAGCTCACTAGAGCTTTTTATGGTAAACACTTCGACTTGAGAGTTGGCGTGAAATTGGTGCAAGCAGGCACCGCTCGCTCTTTTGTTAGCGGCAAAAAGAATTATTCGTCGCTCTTTGTTAGCGGCGATTTCTACCTTTAAATGTATATATTATATGTTTCATTATATATATGTGATCATCGTCCATGTGTGTTGTTATATGTGTGTGTGTGTGTGTGCGAAAATAAATAAGAAAAAGACAAGAAAGCATCTTTCCTTGGATTGAACACACCCACCCGGCTACAAGTTCTAAAAAAATGTTAAAATGGTGCACTGTTATCAAAAACGCACAAGTGTACAAAATTTCCAAAATTCTAGCATATCATGAAGTAAGTGAAAGTGACAAAATTTCATATTTACAAAAATGAACCAAGTTAAATAAAAGTGTTTGATGAGTACCTACAATTTTATAATACAGGAGATATGAGAGAAACAACAAAATATATCATTATTTAATGTGTGTGTTTTTCGGCATTTTTTAAAAATAAAGATAGTTTTAAATATGGAATAAGAAAATTTAAAGAGATGAGATTTATTTTATCTCATTTATTATTTTTAATTTATTAATACATTTTAACAAATGTTCACAAATTAGAAGTTCTCTCCGTTCTACTATTTAAAATATGTTAATCGTCAATGAACTTTTCTGAATTTGGAATTTATTAACAGAATCAGACATTTCTGGCACGAAATAATGTTCTGAAACTTCCCATTTCCCATTGCCACTAAAGAGAGCAACTACAATGTCTATACCTCTATGTAAAGTTGGGAAAGAGCAACAGTTCACAGCACGCAGTTAAGTGGCTACTAATTGAACGGAACCCACCAAGCTTTTTCCCAGGCTACAATAGAGAATGAATATCCTTTCATCCTCATCAAAGAAAATGCAACAGGAAGTTCCGCTTAAATAGAGAACATATCTAGTCTCCGTGAAAACTCGCACTTGAATTAATTCCCAGCGAATCGATTAAAATGGATGAATAGTAGTAAGTGCTTAACTAAAATTAAACATCTAACAATATTTAATAAACTAACATTATATAGTACTGCAAATAGTCATTGTAGACGGAATTCTGCACAATAATTCGTATGATTAATATCATTTTGGACTTAAGGTTTGAAAAATGTATAAAGACTGGTTGTTTCTAATAATTAACTGACAGTAGACAAGCCACTGGGATTAAACCCGTCGAGTTTCCAAACAAGGAGGGTATGATTAGCTTACAGGAATGCTAACTATTCTTTTTTGATATAACTAATGCTATATTAATGATACAATGTTTAGTTCAACTTAGTTAAATTAACACTTCGTTTTAATGTAAAAGATTAATGTTTGGGAATAAGCTTTGTAAATTTAAACCATATTCAGACAAAGAGGATTACACTTGAATCGGAATCCTTGTCATTGCTAAACTGTTGAAAATTAACTATACATAGTTCATCCAGGTACTCAGCATATTATTCGATGCTTCGATTATATTAATGCGGACATAGTCTAGGCAAAGCGAGGAAAACTATTTTGTATCTGATTCCACATTTTAATGGAACTAATAAGGTAACCTTCAGATTATTTAAGTAAACCCCATATTAGTGACTTTTGGAATTAGCAACCCATCTTCGCAAACTACTACACCGCACCAGCTGAAGAAGTACGACTTTAACTGGATTTAATCTACAGAAAATTTAGATTAACCCTTTGCGGTCGTATGTCTACTCTCAGCCACCAAAGCAAAGAAACGTACTCAACTTATATTGTATTCGTCGTATCTTAATCTTCATTTAGGATATATCAGTTTGTACTTTCTATGAAAGAACAGAATTGACTAAAGAAATTATTCACGAACCAATACGGTGTGTCTACGATTTCGTGATAACGAAACCTAACGTCAATAGAGCAGCCACTGACACGCCATGCAAGACGCCGTAGCGAGTCAGTTGCACCTCGAACGTAAAGAAATCGACAATCTTGGAAGATACTTCGTAAAATTCGAAATAGTATTTTACAAATTGCTTTCGTGTAATGTGGCATTTTAAAATATTTCAAAAGTAATACCTCCAAAATGGCAAAAAGAAAGTCATCGAAAGAAGTATACTGTGAAACTGAAACTGATTTTCGGGATGCAGTTTCGTCGAGATCAGGAAGACCATCATCTTTAGATAGAGAGGAGAGACTTAATGGCAGATTATATATATTGCGACACTGTGAAGACATCAAAAGTAAAGATTGTGCTGTCTGTTCCAACAGATAAATCAAGGGTGGAAGACGCGAAATGAATTATTTTTGCGACATTTGCCGTTGAAAATCAGGACTCTACAGTGGAGAAGATACCACACAATGTCGAATTATAAACTATAATTTTTACAATCGAACATAGAATTAAAACATCTTTTTGTGTTTACAGTATCAAAATTTACAAAAGAATGAATAAATTCTTTCAAATAAATTCAAAGGAATGAAATTTCTTCATAATCCAGCATACTATGTATCACTTTTCGCTCGACAGAAATTAATTCCGACGAGTACGACACTTACGTCCAAATTTAATACGACCGCAAAGGGTTAATGACGGATTTTCAGTGATGCCGAATCTTGAAAAAGCGATTCTACGGTTTTGAAAGCGAATCTTTCCTACAAGACCACAGCGATTAAATAAAGATAGAAGGGCATTAATGTTCAAAGAAGGTCCCAAACACACATGGACACAAGGCCACAGATATTAAATAGAGATAGAAGGGCTTGAATGTTCGAATAATTTCTAAGACACATCTCGATAACAGAAATATTTTTCAAAACTAATGTTCCAGACTAGATTTTGAATGAAGCAATGACGATACGCATGAAACTGCGAGCCATCCAGGCGAACACGAAAATTCAATGCGATTCAAAATCTATTTATCAAATTCTTTTGGGCATAAATAAGACTGGAATTCCAAACATAAGCATCCAGCATCTCTTGTATAAGCACGCAATTCCAGTCACCTATCATTCAGAAGACATGATTTTTCGATAAATCAATACAAGAACAGAATATACGCCATATTTCTAAGGAAATGGTATTCCGATGGAAGGGTTTCTGGAAGTACACATTACAGCCAAAAACCATCGATTTTGGAAAGCTTTAAAAGCATATTCCTCTCTTCCTTCTCTAGCCAGAAAAATTAGATAAAATAACGAATTTCAAAAGATTCAGTCAATAAAAAAATATGAAGTTATCTATTATAATGATCAAAATACATAATAAATATTTTTTCGCTGTAACAAGGTTGTGCAGGTATGCATTCGGAGCCCAACAACGGATTAATATTCAAAGAGCGAATGTATCGTGAAATATCAGCTTGGAGTAATAAATGACCACCTTTAAACACCTTTCCATATGTACCGTTTCTCAGAATCTATCATTATCATTTCTAGGCAAAAGACGCAATTTAAAACTTCCTACATTTTTTTTCGTTAAAAAAATATTTGATAAGATGATTTTGCAAAGCAATATCTTCCAAGTATTATAATCAAAACAGCTGCTACTTCACATACGGCGCGTTAAACATTAAAAAACATAAAGAAATGACAGTAGCAAATGAGATCGAATGGATATTTGTTATTCAGAAAAACTTTTGAGACAATTTTCGTATTAATGTGTCTAATAAAACTTTTTTGTTGCCTTCGTTTCGAATTGAAAGAGACATGTCATAAGATAATCTTAAAAATTCGAAAGAAAAAAAAATAATTTTCACATACTAGATGAACGTGTGAGTAAAATAATAATAATAAACGAAAATCCATTCATAAATTATTATTTGGAAGTAGAGGGAAAGATGAAAACGTTAAAAATTCCTTCCGTCAGCGCATTATTTTAATTGAATTTTAGTTATGCAAATATAAGAGCAATTTTGAGAACTCATCTCCATGTCTGCGCACCCTAACGTCACAGATTGTGCGAAGATCACGTTTATCAATGAAATTGTGCCTTTTCGAAATGTTCATTTTTCAAGATCTAAAATCATATTGAGAATTCAGTTACTGTAACCATATAAGGAAATAGAATGCTTATTTAAACTAAAAAATTTTGAGTGACAATATTTAGTTTGGTACAAACAAAATTAAAAAAAAAAGAATTGAGTTTTCTGCAGAATTAAAAATTATGACATTCTGCACTTTATTCATCACTTACAGATAACGAGAAGTAATACACTTCTCGTTATCTTTTGTACATACAGCTTGAACAGATAGTTGACTTATTCTAGTAATTCAATCATATGCAAAATTTCTCTAACTTTCAGTAGTTTTGAGTTATTCTGTTCAAACATACAAGGTGGGCAGACTTTCCAATGACAGATTTTAGCTAAAATTTGATTAAAGGCCCGATAGCAATTTTCATTCTTTTAGCTAATTGTGTTCTTAGGTTATTTTCCCAACAATTTTTTTTTTTCTCCCCTTTGTATATTTCTAAAGCGAGAAAGTGAAAAAGAGACTCCGTTTTTTTAACAACGTAAATGTCATAAAAAAATTCTTTTCGCTTTAAAATGACAAATAAGCAATGTTTTATAATATGGTAAACATAAAAAGTGCCTAGTCTTCTAAATAGTTTGAAAGAGTGCATAAAGAGGTCGCTAGTGTAAACCTTTCTACAATAAGTGCAAAAGATTTCCTGCGATTTTCCAAGATTTCTGCTTTTGGCCCTAACAACATTTAACCATTTTAGTTCTCAATTAAGAAAAGGCAGTTAAAATAGTTTAAAGACGATAAAATTTTCAGGAGATGATTAACTAATGTTGCTGTCAAAAATATAACATAAAATCAACAGAAACGGCAAGAAAATAAGAATGAAATGTTCATCGGGGAATACAGAACTTCTAAAAATATATCTAAAAAACAAATGTTAAAAAACATAAATTTCGAAAATTTATAAGCCATAGAAAAAGAAAAAATCCCACTAAAACGTAAACTCATTTTAACTTCCCTGCTTCTCCACGTGTCAAATATTACTAACATCCTAGATTGAAACTGACGGAGAGGAGGTTCATATTTCAAGCAATATCTATCTCGGAGTTTCAATTTTAAAATAGTATGTACATCTAATGGATACATCTAATGGGGTACACCTAATTCTCTTCGATATTTTGAAGCAGAATTTTTCAGTTTAACAAGACGCGGGGATTTTAAGAAGCAAAATATTATATATATCTATATTCAAATTGAAGTATATGATTTCTATTCTCCTCACATATTTACTTTTGGGACCATCGTTGAGAGGCTGCTCTGATAAGAATACCACTTTAAAGCTCACGTGCATGAGCACTCCCAGCCAATCCCAGCATGCAAATTGGATCTTCCACTAGTTCATATTTGCTTTTGCGGTAAAAGAAGCTTCCGAATTTATCAAAACTCTACGGGATTTAAACCACAGAGCAAAAGCGCATTTTCTGAGAGTGCTGCTTTCAATGAAATATACTATTCATCTAAGAAGATTAAGTAATAGAAAGACTGTGCCAATAGGATGGCATTTGTAATAAATTGAGAATTAAAAAGGTAAATAATAAGATAAGAGATTTGTTAAAATACATGCAGACGATGGATAAAGACATTATATAAGATAATTATTTCGAATTAGCAAAACCTTAGTTAGATTTATTATTTTTAAAAGTCGATTAATTTTTAAGCAAGCTGATTTAAAATCTCGATAAACTGATTTCGGAAATATAATTTTGAGAAAGAAAGGGAAAATGATTCATTCGCAAGGTGTTTTGATTTTAGACAAATATATTTAAACTATAATTCATTCAATTAATTTAATAGAGAAGTTAGGAAAGTGAATTGTAGAAGCAAATGTCACCCATGATTTCAGATTAAAGGTTAAAATAACGATGCTGGTTTTCAATAGAACTCACATAAATTGAAAAATGGAATACATATTTAAATATGTTAATCGTAGTAGTTGGTGGTGGTCCTAATTTCTTTGTGTAGTATATCTAGTCCAGTTCATGGATGATGCGTGAATCGGCTGTGTTACACACTCACTACCTAATTAAATGACTCCTTCTGTATTAAGGTTATGAGATATCAAAGCAGGGATAATCTAATAAGAATACATGAGGCGAATCATAGACACGAGTTACGGTAGCTATGGTGCCAAGGACTTATACAGATGAGGTGTGCCATCTTCTGCTGGTGAAAGCAATCTGGCGAACCAAAGTAATGACTAAGGGAGAAGTCTTACTCAGCCTGTATGATGGAATAAATGCAAAAGAACTATCCCCGCCCTGTTTCAGCGTCCGGAGTAACTGAATGATCATCATCCTCACGACAACACTCTGGCGAGACCTATGACTGAGACCTAATGGCCATCACCAGCCCCGGTACAACTCCTCCAATAGGAGGTATGCCGAATCACCGGTATGAAGGTAGCACGTTCCGAACCATTACTTTATCACCATGAAAGCGAGACCTAACCACCGTTCTGGAAGCTTCTCATCCATAATTTTTGGGACGAGAAACTTTTACTAGAAGCTATTTCAGTTCGTATGATGGGGTAAGTAGCTTAATCAGCAGCCTTTAAGAAAGAAATGACCTATAACTGCGTTCCGTTTTAGAAAAACCAGAAAAACGTTAACAACCAGCAATTCAATACTATAGCTTAAATCGGTGTACTAGTTTTTGAATAAATCTGTAAAGAGCACATCCAAGGATAAGATCTATAACCATCTCTCTCCTATACAATGTTTATCACCTATGTCATTCTGTAGTACATTAATAGAGTAATGATAAAGATTGCTAATCTTAAAGATATAGTAAAATGGATATTCTTTAAATTGATATAAAACAAAACAAATAATATTTTTTTTATGGATCCACTTTTTAACAAACGTATTTTGATTAAAAAAAGAAAACAAAAGTAAGCTCAATTAGTTTATTCAACAATTGCAGAAATTTTGAAGTATTCTACAACAACCATAACACTAATACATAAAAATTAATCATCAAACCACAAAATACGTCGTTTCATAACCAAGAGCTCACCAGAAAAGTGCTAGATAACTTATTTCCTTAACCATTACTTAAATTATGCTTTTTATAACTAATACAATTTTTCTGAACTCCCCCCCACCCCCCGCTTTGCAACCGGAAATCATATCGAAAATCCTTCAGGGTTCCCATGTCCTTGAAATGCAGACTCGATCAACATGAGATTTGAAAATCAATTCGTTAAAGCCTCCTGGGATTCGTGGTTTGACTTTTATGTTACTTTGAAATAGACAGAGGCAATTTTTGGTTGGAAAATTGCTTTCTTAAACCTTTGCCACAGATGGTCTAATTTTTATGTTTTTAAATATAATATTTAACAATTCAATAAAACTTTTTAAAAATTGCGTCAAATAGTTCTTTATATTAAAAGTTTTCAAATCTAGAAACCAATATTTTTTTTTTTCAGAACTCAAGATGATGCAGTTATAAATGGTATCGAGACTCTAATGAACCGAACAAAGCTCATTAGGATATTTTTTTAATAGCATGGCTGCTAATGGTTGCATTCTATATTGAAAAATTCATTTTTCACTAAACGATTTTAGATAAAAAAAAATAATAAAGATGCCAGAAGCAAAAGTAATAGGGGAGGGGGGGGAAGGAATATTTATGGTGGTTTCAGAATTTATTCCTTCTTAAGAAAATATCTTTTAAATTATAAGAATTCCTCCTTTCTAATTTATTATACTAAAAATGGGAAATATTATATCTGATTTTTGAATTATTTTGCTAAAAGAGTGCTAAATGAATAAATTGCTAATGAATAAATTTGCTAAATGAATAAATAAAAGGAAAGCACTTGGCCTACGATTTTTAGCTTCTTTTTTATTTATGGCACTTATCTTTATAACTGAAATCAGAGTTACTAAATTTTTGAAGTTTATTCATCAGAAAAATGTCCGATTAGGAAATAGTATTAATTTCAGAAATGACTCAAACAATGCTTCAGTCATGCGACAAACTCAACCGCGCAAGATATTTAACTGCACATCGCCTATGCTGAGATGTGACATTAAGTAGGAATAGATTCCAAATTTAAGTCGGTGTAGCGCAAATGACGAATATCCAGTCAATATGAATAATGTTTTCTAATGTGCATTAAACTATTCCAGAAAAGTATTTCACTGTTCATAATGAACGAAATTGAAAATTCAAAACCTTTAGTTATCATTTGTCGTATATGACGATCGTGTCGTAAGGTACTTATTTGTTTTCAGTTTTTCCCATGAAGTCAGATCTCCAAGGAGTGATGTCAACCTAGAACAGTATACAGTAGCGATCTATGCGCTTACATTTCCTGAAAAGACAATTCTTCTATTCCAACAAGAATACATGCAATGAATCTAAAATTTGCCGAAATCACAATACGTATTTGATTTCAATATACCTTAAAGAAAGCAGAAGTTTTCTGTAATTTTTAACATAAAGATGCACCTCCTCCCCTGAAAAAAAGTCAACATAAAGAAAAAACATACAAAGAGAAAGCGCGGCACGTAGAGAAAAGTTCAGAAGTATTTCCTATGAAGAAAATACACCATGAATTCGCTTTCAAGTGACAAAGATTCCATTCGAAGCAACTTCACCAGCGAAATACTTTTATAAGTATAAAATGTTTCCAGGGAGATTCTCGAAAAACCCGATTGAGGCAAAACAGCACATCTTTTCCCACTTGGGCATGTCTCCAGTATTATCGGACTGCAACATTCTTTTGTCGAATTTTATAAAGTAAAATACAACAAAGTAAGTTTTAAAGTAACAAAACGAAACCTTAAACTCTTAAATGATTTCTGAAAAGTTTTTGTCAAAGAAGATTTATAGAAAGTATCACTTTTTTTTTAACGTTATGAGGAGTTAAACTAAAAATAACATTTTTTTTTTCAGTGAAATGCACAATCGATATATTATTGGAGTTCCAGAGTATGTCGAGTTGGTGAATTGCATTCGGTCTTCGCGACAAAAGAAGGAAAAAATTCTGCGACCCAAAGCGAATAAAATCGATCGAAACAGATTATTAAAAAATCATGGCTCGATTACTGGCATTAATCATTTAATGGAGTATTTAACCGTCAACTATTTTACATTTTTATGGCTAAGCCATTGAGTGATGAACTAGATAATTTTGCAAAACATATCAACTCTTCAATTGGACTTTTAAAAGCATTTAGAAATACTACTAATTCATAAAGATACTTTATAGAAGAAAATTTTTTTGTGCGATGTACTCGTCGATACTTGTTTCTCAAGTTGTATAAGCAATTAAAATTAGGCAGTCACAATGTAATGTTTATATCGTCGTTTCGAAACAAATGCATAAATATATATTTGAGCTAATGCGTCTATTTTATAAAAAAACATTTCAATTACATTTTTTATTATTTGGAGTCAGTAGAAATTCGAGCTTCAACGGGAATATTAACGACAATATTGCAAAGACGAGGATAATTAAAAATAGAGAAACTATCAATTTACATTTATTAACTTGCAATTTTTTTCAGGAATGAGAGCTATTAGAAAAAAGGAAATATTTAATCCTTTGTCTTTATTTTTCTTCCAATTTACATATATTGATACAAGTGAATATATGCTCAGAAACAAATTTTTAAATAAATAAAATAGCAAAAACATTTCAAATAATAGCGTGCTTTTTGCAATAGAGCAAGTATGCGCATTTTAATTTAAAAATAATACCGTCTACTAAATGCTAATAGGATTACACAAATAGTTTCTTCAAACATGCCATCTAAATTTAATTGAGTTCCTTGTCATAAGTAAATATCTAAATTAAAAAGAGCATGATATAATGCATTCCATTTAACATTTAAAAACTTATATATAAATTGCGAAATGTAACGTCTCTACATTTAATGTAGGTGACTAATTGAAAAGTCGGTTTTTTTTTTGAAAAAATAAATATATATTTTTTTATTTAATATTCTTAATGTTTGGACAGTTTTCTTTATAAAATCATTTGAATTTTGTTTCCGTATTCATTCCTTGAGGAATTATATTGATTGTTATTTATGAATAATATCCTTTTAACGCAATTTTACTTCTTCAAATGCTATATTTTCTCAAATTATAAATTTTGGTGGAATTTTCTTAAGAAAAACCCTTATAAATTAAAGTCTAATGCATATTTTTTATTCCTCAGCATCATAATTTTTCAATATATTCTGCAGTTCTTCAACTACAGAAAAAACAATTGACTCATTTTGAAATATTCTATTGTTGTTTTAATGCTTTACAATGCAAATGAAAGAAAATTTTACGTTATTTATCAAAGGAATACCACTATTTAAGATTGGATAGAAGTACAGTTTATTTTTTTTAGTTCCGGAACTAGATAATATATTTCTTAAACTATTTGCAAGATTTTGAACAAATCATTTGATAAACAACTAAATTAGAAGGTTTTTGTTTTATACTTTTTAACTAAACCTTCCAATTTAAAAAAATGAAAAAAAAAAAGAACTTTGGACATTTAACGAATATATTTTAGTTTAATTGATGTATTTTTTAATCTATTTTATGTAAAAAAAATTTTTTAAAAAATCATTCCTATTTTACAGTTTTTTTTTTCTTTTCAAAAATTTATTCCCAAATATAGTTAAGATAACAGACTAACTACGGCAATTGCGGCTTAATACATGAAGAATAAGCATCATATATTATTTAAATACAATATATAAAAATCCCTCTTCATTCGCAACAGTTATGAGAAACCAACATCATTTGAAACTTTTAATTTCAAATATTTAGGTTCATTTCAACCATTTGAAACATTAGGTTAGGTTTAGAAACAGTTAGGTTCAACAAACATTTAGGCGAGATCATAAAAGGAAGACTTTGGGTATTGTGGATCGAACAATCCAGAGGCTTCGTTAACAACCTATCACTGATATGGTGATTATCATAAAGGGCGCAATGTATATGATCGCACATGAAATCTCTTAAATTAATATTCTGTACCTGGATTATTAATCAGATTATTAGCATGGACATTAAATAAAGAATGAACCAAAGCATACGATGCGAATTCTGATCTCAAAATTAATCCATAAATACAGTACAGAAAGTTTTTGTGAAATTAAATAGAAATTCATCACCTATGCTATTGTAAAAGTACATACTTGTTTTAAGATCAAATATATATATCCTAGCAAAGTATATTTAGTTTTACAGCTTCTAAAGCCTTTTTTCCCCCAATAATCACAGCAACATATTAGAAACATAAAAAGAACCCTTTCCAGTATTCGTGTACATGATTAATAGGAACAAAAATGATTAGCAAAACATATCTTTTATTCATTTGGATAAAGTGCCGATGCGAAAACATTCTTTAAAATGCTTGTGCAACATTCGAATGATAACGCAAGAGAGTAACGCATTTCTTTATTAACATCACAATTTTCAGCAAAACTCGAAAGCTGAAGAGAAATCCGCCCCATAATCAAGTCATAAATTAATAATTCGAATTTGAAAACGCGTAACTAAAAAAAATCGGAAATCAATTTAAGAAAGCATTTGGAGAAATTTTGAACAGAGTGAAACGTAGCTAAAATTCCAGATGTATCAAAAATTGCAAAGCAGCTCAAATAAATTCAACAAGACATGCAATTAATAAAGTAGCAAAGTCAAATGAAAAATTTTTCTCTTTTAAATCAAGCTAAATTTAGAACAGTTTCCACAGAGAGGCAGTAACCTTTGGAGTGCAATGTTGAAAAATTACCATTCCTATTCGATTAATGAAGACTACAGGGGCGTAACTAATTTGTACGAAAGCGCAAATCAAATTGTAATGAAAGGGATTTCAATCGAGTTAACAAAGTGAAAAAATGAATTAATTGGTACAAGATGATGTCAGTCGAAGTCGGTGGTAGTTGATGCGAGATCCAAAGTGAAGGCAAGGAGGAAAAAGAAGTTTGCGAATGTATATGTTTTAAAAGGAACTACTTTTAAATTGAGTGAGAAATTTTATTCAAAATAACATTTTACATAGGAAAAAGCTTCTCAAATAAGAAAATTCATTGGAATGTTGATAAAATTTAAAAATGAATCCATCACGTTATTTCCGTCCTGTATTCAAGTACAATGATACATATAATGCCACATACATTTCAGAAATGCGAGAAAATTAGGTTTATTTAATGGAAGATAAAATCTAAATCCTTACTGTAACTTGCATTAAAAAAACTCAAATTGCTCTTAAGAAATATTTCCACTACAAATAGTATGAATAGCATCAGAAATGACGTTAATTTTCCAAAAACGAGAAAAAAAAATTGCAAAATTTAAAATAAATTAAATTCAATTTAATAAAAATAATACGATTTGATAATTACAGTACAAAGAATTTATTATTTTTAGAACTTAAATAAAAAATGATAATATTACTGCTTCTTTATCTCATAAAACAATTAACTGATATTCAAAATTAGAGATTTCATGATTTTTACTTAAGGAGTTCTAAGAGAACGAAAATTCTAGCTATAAAAGTAAAAAGTATCGTTTTAGTGAATCGATAACTGAACTTGTAAGCAGTCAAGAGATTTTTTAAAAAATGTTAAAGGCATACAATTTTAATAAAACAATTAAATTGTAGCATACTTTTTATTTATTTTTATTATTTCTAGTTAGATATTTTTACAAAAGTTTATTCGCAGAAAATGCATTCACAAAATTGTCTTCCTTAAGCAGATATAGATCTTTCAGGAAACACTGCTCAATAACCTTTTCATCATTACAACAAACTCAAAACCTAATTAATAATTAATTTTTTTTAGTTTTAATACAAAATATAAATTTACATATTCCATTCTTTTGAGCTTATTATATTCCGATAAAAGTTTCATGATAAAAGTATAAATTATTTTTACTTTTTTCTATTGATGTATTTGACATTAACCAATAATCGAACTTCTCACATGTCTCTGCGATAATGCTGGTTAATAATAATAAAAATTGATTTATTTTTCAATAGCTTGATTTTCACCCAATTTTCAAAACGCAAATCTATTTGCAGAAAAGTAAATGAATCTGTTTTATCTGCATATCTGTACAGTTTCAAAACATTGGACTCATCTTAAGACATTTATTTTTATTTATACACACAGTGCGAATCAATAAAATGCCCCGGGTTATTTAAATAAAATAAAAGCAAAAGTGGCACTAGAAGATTACAAGGAAATGGAAATCTATTACTCATCCAAAAACCACTATCCAAGGGAACGCCTTAGGGGTTTGGCGAGGGAATTCAATTTTGATCATCTGCGTGACAATATTTTACAGGTCCAAAGTGAAACACCTGCGAAAACTCACAGAATAGTTTTCAGAAACACAGACAAACATTACCTGCTTTGTCAGAAAGTGAAAATCTGTTTCTTCTGTAGGATATTCCCGGAAATATGTATTTATTAAATCTCACACAAATCAATATCGAGTTAGGAAATTTGAAAATTTGTATAAACACACTAGAATAACAGATTATGGAATATGAACCGTTGAGCGGAAATTTAAATTAAATTTTCTTGAGATCGTTTCGGTATTAGATATTGTTATGCTTTTATGGTCTGACAATCACGACTCCCCTAATGAAATGAATTTTCTAATTAAAGTTTGAGATTCTTTAAAGCAATTTGAAGAACCATCCATTGGAAGCAAAATTCAAAATTTCAGGAAAATCTCGCATTGAAATTGCTGGTAATTCATAGGAGTACAGGGAATGTATGGCATGAACTATGCGATTAGAAGGATATAAATGGAAACCGAATTATAAAATTTTGCCATAAACAGAAACTTCGGAAAAAAAAAAATAGAGTTTCATGCACTTTTAAGAAGTGGATTTGGAAGAAAACATACAATAATTCAAGATTTGTTCCATTTCTTTTAAACAATACTGTGTGAGAATTAATGAAAGGTAAAGCAGGCAAAAAAAAAAAAAAAAAAAATACGAAGGAATGAAATTGCTTTAAGAAGTCCTAGTTTTCATAAATAACGGAAACAAATTCATGAAGTGAAAAAAAGTCAGCTCTGTAGTTAGAACCAAAATAAAAATAAGTCGGCGGGAACGTTTCTCGCATACTGCTAGCAAATGCGTAGCATGGCATTGGCTTAGAAAACTAACAAAATATTAGCCTTAGGAGCGAATAAATATCTTTACTGATTCTATCGTGTGATGGTTGGCTAGTGTATTAGGATTAATCTCTGGCATGCGGTTGAAAATATCCGAAAAGTGAATTTGGGTTTTAGGCGCATTCTTCTCGACTCATTAAAACAAAAATTTGACTCAAAACTATACTTATAGTCACAAAATTACATACTAAATTTGACATATTTAAGGCGCTGCATTTTTGAGTTATCGCGTTCACATGTTTCTGAAAGTACAAACCGACATACGGTGAACCTCTAGTTGGATGTGGCCAAAAATTTGATAGATGTTTATACTATAGATATTAAATCTGTGTACCAAATTTTACCTATCTAGCTCTCTTCGTTTTGTTGATATCATGCTAACTTATATTCGAACAATCGGACAGACAGACTTCCTCAAAACGGACGATGCTAAAAATTTGATCGAAATCTGCAAATTTGATGTGAAGATCGTATACCAAATTTCATCGATCTAGCTCAAAGTGCTTTTTGTGTTATCTTTGTCATAGGCAGACATTTTCCAATAATGTTTTTATCGAATTCAAGGAGGTTTGAAACGTGGAAATTGATTAAATTTTCGTGCTCGAATTTTTTGACGATTGCAATATTTTCTTTAAATTTTGTATAAGAGAAAGTAAAATTCAAATTGAAGAATTTAAAAAAAAAAGTCCTACTTGAAGCCAGCGTGAGACAATATATCGCATTTTTTCAAAATGAAGCAAAATTTATCAAATAAAGAATTTTATTCAATGAATTATTAAAAAAATTTTTAAATGTGAATTACAGCAAAGAAAGCATTTTTTTTTTCTTTTGCTACAATTTTAACAGCTGCAAAATAATGTGATTTAACGATTCGAAGAAGCAATTTTATTTTGAATTTCATCATAATGAAAATCATTGTCAATCTAATTTCTCAAAAATTATTAAAAATAAAAAATAAATAAATAAATAAATTCAACCAAAAAATTTGTATTATTGAAAAGAAATTCTTTTTTAACCTTTAAAACAGTGTTAAAATAATTTTTGTGCGATATTATGTTTTCATGTTATGATGAAAACACATTAAAACTATATTTTTAAATTAAACTTCGAATTAAAAGTTTGAGAAATCCGTTTTTAGTGGACCTCTAATGCCCAAAAAAAATAACTTCCCAATTTTCATACTCCTAAATTCAATGGCTTTATGCTGGACATTGCTATGGACAAGTCTTTATATATTAAGAGAGGTTTCATTGGGGAAAAAATTTCTATAAGAGTTATAAAAAGAATATATATATATATATATTATAAAATAATAAAATCTAAACCCTGAAAAAAATTGTAAAAAACTTTTTAAAAAAAATTTCTTTAAAAATGTGTAAGTACCATATACAATTGCTTTTTTTTCCTTAACCAAAACAAATTTGGCGAGATTAGTTCAAACAAATAAAAGTGTTCAAATGGACGGGGGCATTCAAAAAATACCGCGAAAGATATCACGATCATTGAAAATTTAAGGCTTCAAGTTAAAATTTCATTATACTACTTTTACGCAATTAGGTAATGTAATTACATACCGCAATTAATTACAATTCAATAAAGTACAGTCGAATACCTGAAGTAGGTCATTCAAGCGCTTGCTCCAAAACGACGTATTAATGGAAATGATGATCAAATATGTTAGTGTTTTTAAAGAAGCTTTTCCCATGTTCGATATATTATTTTGGCTATCAAATTCATTCTGGTGTTTTCTCATTTTCCGTTGATCGTTTCATTCTTCTTTAACACATAAAAGTTTAAATATATATTTACCAGTCATAAGCTAAATAAATTCTTCAACATCTAAAAACTTTAAAATTAAAGTTAGAACGTATGACACAATACGCATTTTGTACTGCCCATTCTGGATAACTATTCCAGTATTTTAATGAATGGCAATGCACATAATTGAAGAAAAAGTCTGCAGGAAAAAAAAAAAAAAAAGAAAAGAAAGAGAAAAAAAAAGGGGGGGGGGGGGAAAAGAAAGGGGGGGGGGGGGAGAAAAAGAATCATTAAGCATTATCTTAATATGTGCTAGAATGCTTGGAATATTTCGAACTCTTCCCTTTTGTTGGTTTTCTTTTTTGATACATCCAGTAAATAAGCTTTTACGTCCATGATTTCGAATTATCATATTCAACTAAACGAACAGCTTTCTTCTTCACGAGAAAGTTAAGCACTTTTTAAGGGCCTTTTCTGAAAATTAAGCACTTTTAAAGTGCTTAAAAATGGTTTTCAAATTTAAGTACTTTTCATGACGCCACGCACCCTGAATACATGCAGCTGAAACTCCATTTAGCAAAATCTCATCGTTCCTCTTAAAAAGCTTGTAACGAAAAAAATTCGTTAAATCGAAATTTGTAAATTAAGTTATAAACAGGAGGGGGAAAAAAAACTAAAACTAACCTATTTATTTTATTGATTTTAATACGTACTCTAAAATAATGTTTAATCCTGCTTCGTACAGGTTTAATGTAACGAACATATTTCTCTTAAAAATTTTCAAATTTTTATAAAGACGAACATACATTAACTGTATTTTCTTGAAACTATAGTCTCTTTGTACTCTCAAGCTATAAGCATGTTTTCACGTGGAGAGTTTTTTCGCAATTTTTTTATTATCATTTTTATTCCTCATTAAATTGCCTTATTTATTAATTGTATAAACTTTGCAAGACATCATACTCCATAAGATAACCAGGAATCACAATGTCTTTAGCCAAGTAATGAAAATTAAATAGCTTTAAACGTTCTGTAATAGAGCAAACACGGGTGATGTTGCGACAGTCCCTTTTTACAAACTCTGATAAATTAAAACTTATGAAACTTAACAAAAAGCAAAATTTACTATTTTCAAATACAATTCATATTTCTAAATAACCGGATTTGCTACATAAGATTTTGTTTATTTTATATATTACTAGCCGCCTTTGGCGACCAGCCGGTTCGCCAGTATTACCGCTCGCTACAATTTTCAATTAAATATTTTAAGTAACTGGTCTCTTAATAGATTCTCAAAAAGAACATTTTTAATCTTCCAATTTTGATAGTCATACCAAACTTATACTGTTGTTTAGATCGTTTCGTTCAATTTACTATATATATTTTGCTAATTTGTTGTCATTTCCGGTAAAACTTCAACTTTAATTTAAAGTGGAAATGATGAAATTGCAATTAATATAAAGATATTTTTTAATAAAATCAAGCGTTCTATTTGATTTATCATCTTTATTGTTATTTATATTATTATTATTAATATGAGTATTGCAAACAGAATCGCTGGGTATTTAAGTCTTATGTGATCTACAAAATATTTTTCATAATTTATGTAATATCTCAAAGAATAATTCAACAAAAATTTCTTAGATTCAACATAAAATTCAGTTTTTAGTTTTGCTTTCAAAATGATTGAAATGAAATCAATAATAATATTTTGCTCCGGCCTATAAATATATTCCAAAAATTATGAAATCTAAATTTAATGCAGTAAGGTAACATATTCTGAGAAATATTCTAAACACACGAAATTTTAAATAAATGAATGAATATTTCTATTTTCCACGATCAACTAAGACTTATTTATGAAGTTTTGAATGTTAAAAATTTAGAAAAATTCAACATTTTCATAATCTTAGGCCAATTAATCTTGACAAATCTGCGCGCCGATTGGCGTATTTTCTTTGAAACGATCGATGGAAAATCTAAAATTATCCTTTTTTTATTGAATAGTGATATTCAAATTTTCATATATCAGTCAGTTTAAGTGATTGATTGAGTTGATTGGAAATTAACTCTTTTTATTTAAAATATTAGTGTTTCAAGAACATTTTGTTAATCGTGATTTCCACAGCAGAAGCTTTATGTAAAATCAAAAATTCGTTATTTATTAGAGCATTTATTGAATCAAGTTACATAAAATATAATCATTTTCCATTTAGACCATTTTAGCAGATCTGTGTCTTACTAAAGGTTTACAAATTTGCTGTGTGGCCCTGATTTGAATAGATATCCTGTTCATATTAAACAAAACTTGCCTTAAAATGAAACTGATTTATTGGATTAATAATATAGAAAGTGTAAAAGATCAAATAATTTTTCTTGAATTTATTTTTTAGAAAAAATAATATTTCTTATTTGTTTCATTTCCTACAGACACTTGCCGAAAATTATATTTTTGCAGATTTCATTTCCAAAAAGATTTAATTTATTTTTAATTGGAGCTTTAATCAATGTGATAGCAACACTTTGAAAAAAGCTAATTTTTTCCCATGAATGCGAAACATGCTCGCGCAGCTTAAATTTTATTTTTATTTTGTACGAAAAAAATTGTTGAAAAATATAGTTAAAATATTTATTTAAAAATTCATTAAAAATAGAAATTTAATTTTAAGGTTAAAACATTGGTATCATTTAAAAGATAAATTTTTGATCTTTAACGTGATGTAAAAAATTTTTTTGTGCGGTAATATTTTCGGAAGTTATAGCAGAAACACGCCAAAATTTCGCTTAATTTTTAAATAAATAAAATTCGAAAAAATAATCCCCAGGTGCACATTCCCGACCTCCAAGGTATACACGTGCCAAATTTGGTAGCTGTAGGTCAAACGATCTGGTCTGTAGAGAGCCAACACACACACACACACACACATACACACACACACACACACACACACACACACACACACACACACACACACACACACACACACACACACACACACACACACACACACACACACACACACACACACACACACACACACACACACTCACTCACTCACTCACTGAGCTTTATTATAAGTATAGATATAGATTAATTCTTAGAGTTATCTTTGTTCCCACAGTTCTGGTGATCATGATCTTTTGCATTGTTCTTAATTTCCTAGGGATAATTAACAAATACAAAGGGAAAAAAGTTTTTGAAAAATCACCCGAAGTAAATACTAATAAATGCAAATTTTAATTAGCTGAAAGGATGTATCCCAGTCTTATCTTTCTCTCCCACCCTCTTTTCCAATATTTCGATAGGGATAATTTTAACAAAGCGAATAACGTGCAATGCAAAAAATAACACTACATCCAGATATCTTTGTTGGTGTAGTTCCTCATTGCAGTTAAAAATTATGAAATCCATCTCGTTAGCACAGCAGTATGTATCATCATAACACTGCTATAAAACTATTATATAGCAAATCTATGAAGTAGAATTTTTGGATATATTTCAGACATTTAAAAAAACCTACAATGAATAAATAAAAAGTTAGCATGAATCTGTTACGTTTTATATCGTACACATTACAAATCTTACACAGTGGGTTTGGTATATCCTTTTTCTACAAAATTCCTCCAATTCAACGTAATGCTGTTTTAATTTAAAATTTGATTGTGTTATAAGATTGTAAATTAAAATTTGCAATTGCCTTTCTCCTCGATAGAACTGAACTTATAAATTGCACCCAAAATTTCGTGCTTACATGCACTTTTTTATTGATCATTTTATTGCTTTAGAATTCCGATAGAATAGCGAAGCCACTGAGTTGAACTGCTGTGAATCGTCAGTTTCCTCGGGCGTTCGAGCAGACTTTGGGGAAGAAAACGAATACATTTTTCTTTCAAATATTTCACATGTATTCCATTAGAGAATCCAACAGGACTGAAAATCATCACTTATTCAAATAGCCGGAAAAAAGTTTCAAAATTTAAGGTAATTATTATTCGATAAAATTTTATTCATTGGATGATAATAATAATAGAATTTTCTTCTGAAAGTTTGCAGCACTTACTACTTTCACAGGTTTACTTTCATTTGTTTTATTTTTTAAAATAGAGCCTCTTTGAAAGCTTGAGTTATATGTATTTAAGAAATTAGGTATATTTTACTTTGTAAAGCAGTACTAATTAAAGAATCGCAAATAAATAATAAAAAAAAGGTTGTTTTTAGTGCTTCATATCCTGTCATATACATTATGATAACTGCGCGCTTAAATAAAGCGTTTTCATGAACTTTAGCAAGAACGTTTCTTTTAAACTACTAAAACACTGTCCATAAAATCTTGATTCGCCCACAGCGGTTGGAAAATTTTGAATTGCAAATTTCTTTTTTGGCACGATTTTCTAGGAAAAAAGCAATATTCGCTGCACACACTGAGCCATAACGTAAACAGTGATCGAATTTATCAAAGCAAAATTATTTTCTAAGCTGCTCAAATACAAATGTGGACTTTTTTTTTTAATGTAACAAAGTTTATGAGAAATAACTGGTTATATCGACGTTTAAAATGAAATCATAACTTAAATACATTAAGTGGAAAAGGAAGTGAATGCGATAGGTTGGAGGATTCTAGAAAACAAAATCAATACAAGTAAGAAAATTTCCAAAACTAAATATAAACAAGTGCCCATTTCAATGTTCTGTTGCTTAGATTAAGAGCAATATCATTCCCTTAAAACATCATTAAGTCGTCTGAATTGAATTTTGAAAGCATGAAGAAAATGGTTCGATCTACGTAAGTAGATTTTGAACGATTTGAATTGCAAATGATCTGCGAAAACAACTCGATGGCATTACCAGGGCAGGCACTAAGTGGTATGGTACAGCACGTGGAACTCGGGCTATAAGTTTTGGAGAGAATTGAAATTTCAAATGACATAATCAACAATTTGATTATATTATTTGAAATTAAAAAAAAAACCTCAATGTTCGAAATCTAAACAAGCAAGCTATTGAAGCAAGTTCATTTTCTAATTGAGAAAAAGAATGACAGATATTTAGTAATGAAATGTAAATTACTAGAAACCGAGTATCTTTTGATGAAATAAACCTTATTTATGCTTAAAGAAAGCATTCAGTAAATAATATGATTAAGATAAGACTCGAAATTCCTTAAACTTTTAACTTATCGAGGTCATTTTCACTATTTACTGTGATATTGTGCAAATAACATAAATAATGTGATAAAATTTGTTATTTATGATATGTAATTCAGAGCAGTTTAAATTATGCACTTAATTTATATATTTTCAAGGTTATTTAGCATATTTCTAATATTTAATATTCATAAAACAATATAAATATTTAAGGACTTAAGTTTAAGAACTCCAGATCATTTCACTTCTTTTAGAAAGCAGCTGAAATTCAACTCGCAGCAATGCCATTATTTTTATGAATATTAATGGCATACAAATGGAATTTTTATATAAGCTGGCCTATATATCTGGCTTCGAAATTAAAATGAAGGAAAAATAAAAGAATGAATGAAAGAAAAAATATGTTACGCTTTGCACATACACAGTTATAAATGATTTACAATAAATACTTATATTTCCTCGAACATTTAATTTCTAATTTTTGCTATAATTCTTTGCTAAGATATTGTCGCATATTTTGTAAGTTTCGTATAATTTTGTAGATACCTTGACATGTTATAAGGAAGAAATATGCAGTAATATTAATAATATTTTAATAAAACCTTTATTCTTCCTGCATATACGTGCTAATTTTATAAAAATGCATGTAATCATTATACACGCCAAATGAAATCTTCGACAAAAGTTTGCAACTCACTATTCATTTTACTGTGGGACAACGCAAGGGAAATCATTTTCTTCGTTAACCATTTCAAGTGATCATGTAACTTCTTTTTTCGTGGCCAAATCTTCATAATAAAAATGTGAGCTTAAGCATATTCTTTACTCGATCGAGGTTAAAAAAAATGGGAAAAATGTGTAAATTTGAAAATGCCCGATGCTTTTGATCATATAGTGTAAATAAAATGCTTCATTTCGGAAGCTGTGCAAAAATGAGCCCGAGAGTGCCTGGAAATCCTCATTACTGGCCTCGTTCACCGTGAGCGTTAGAGTGGAGGAAAATTGGCGTCGAGTGCTTTTGAATGACTGAGTCTAAACATGGAATGGCGTGGCGAAGAGTGATTGTGAATAACCAGTTCAAGAGTTTTCGTTACAATATAACCTCTCAGAATCGCGACGCACAGATCAACAGGCCCTAAAAAACAAATTAAAAAAGAAGTCGTCGATACTTGAAGCTGACAAATTTAAATAGCTACTTTCTTCGTGCAGTTACATTGGAGATTTATTTCCGTCCACGGAATTGAATAAGTAGCCAAAATCTATATTTTGAAGTTCTTTTTGAGGGTTACGGATGGTATGAAATTAAAAAGCTTAGTTTGGTTAAACAGAAATAATTACCTTTCCAATATGGTTTATCTCCCTTTAAAAGAGTGCTTATTATATTGATTTTAAACCAAAATTTATTGGAAGTTTCAATACCTTCCATGATATAAATAGGAACAAACGAAATAAAAAGCACTAGCAAGAATTAATAATAAGTTAAGACATTTAAAATAAAGTGAGGATAATAATAACAAGACATCTTAGACGACACTCCCTTTAACTTTTACGGCTAACATTTTCATTTACTCAGAAATAGGGACACTGAGAAATTATTACAATCGAAATGGTACTCATAAAATCATTCACATTTCTACTCTTTCCTCATTAAGACAACGTTTCAGTGTTCAATGCCTCCGAACGGTAGACTGGTGCATTTTTGAAAAGAACATTTCTGTTAATTATGGACTGTAATGACATCATTATGCAGTGACGGAATAGCTTTTTCGACGATTGTATAGGGGTTTCCTTAACAATTACAGCCATAGGCACAAAAAATTGCAGAAATTTAGTGCTACTCAATAAAAGGAGCTTATTTCAGCTTAATTCCATTAGAGCCAAGAAATAAGCTTCATTGATGAAAGTATTTTTTCTCGCTACAAAAACTAGGGAAACTATTTGAGCTATGGTGTGTAGCACAAAAACTAGTTCAATAAAACTGTATATCGAATCAATGGATTGACACATTTTTGGAGAGGAAAGTGGCATTTTCGTGGTTTGATATAACATCGCGGATATTTTGAATTAGCATCATGTAAAAATAGCTACCAGAATATACTAATTATAAGAATTGCTATTCTACGTATATGCAGATTAAAAGAAGAAGAGTCATTTTTCTTGTCATACAAATGCCGGCAAATTTCTTTTAAGAAATTTTACCGAAAGGCATTATTTATTTACACGTATTCAAAGAGTAATTTCTTCTTTTGCTTTAGAATATTTCAATCCACAATACCTTACATAATATTCACAGACATTCAGCATGCCGTATGATGAATAAAGATCTCTTAATCTCTACAAGCATGCACATAAATTGTATAAAATAAGAAATACATAAATAGAATTCAATGTACGTAAGAAAGGTAAGAGTTTTCTCAGTTTTATCATAAAACATTCAATTTAAAAATTTATTTATTGTTTTCAATACTATGCAGTAATATATTAGCACTATTTAAAAAATTAAAATAATTACTTTTAAATGAATTTGTATCAGTAGAATTAAATTTGCAATTATCAAAATTATTTATTAAAACTTCGATAATACATTTTTTTTTATTTATTTATACGTCATTTTACGTCAGTTAAAAGTCATATAAATGGTGCTTTATACTTTAGTAAACTATTACGGTAAAACATCATTATTCTAAAAAAATTGTTTTAAAATACATCAAATTCGGCGAAATACACAGTGGTGAATAGATTCATTATTTTTACGCTATCATACAATATTGTGATATTTTTGCTGAGTATTCCCAATGAAGACTTATCCCTGACTGATGAACATTAGAAGACTAAAAGCAGCTCAAGACCATAATTACTCATAAATGGCACGCAGCATAAATGCAAGACAAAACAGAACAGAAAAAGAAAGAACAACAACAACAACAAAAAAAAAGTACAAAAACGTTAAGTCTACCCATTTTGATTCTTTCCAAAAATGCTCTACCGAATAAGTACTTTTAAGTTCTATTATCTGCCTTTTTTTCTAGAACATCATCTATTTAAAATCTTCTTTTACTAGTCATGCAGCATATATACACATATGTCAGCCGAAAAGATTCTATTCAAAGCTATCTTCTCCGTAGAAAAGGCATTGGAAAATTTTATAAATTGTTCCATAGATTAACATCTCCTTCCGTTAAAGCACATTTGAGACGGATGAAATGGCTCGTTCCAAGCTGCACTGTCAAGTAAAATGGATCATCACCATAATTCTATTTTCGGAAAGAAATTTCCTTTTTCCCTGCCATTATTCTATGTCACTCGACTAAAACTATTCTAATTGTTTTTCTTTTC
>JAPMOR010010990.1:101324-161959 GCA_026543865.1 Argiope aurantia
TAGTATATGAGGTATAATCAGACAATGAATTGGATGAAAAAGCTTTATTTTCCACATATGGCGTGGCATCTTTGATTAGTGTTTCATTCAAATAAATACGTACTGATAATTTTTTTCAGAATTAAATCATTTGAAATAGCTTCAGCCTTTAATTTTATAGCACTTCAGATGCTATAAAATGGTAAGAAATCGATTATCGTTTGAACATCTTCAAGTTCATAAAAAGTGTTTGGATCGAGTATTATTAATTTGCAAAGTGACAAGACATTTTGCTCTCGTGAAAGCAAATGAAATTGAGCATTGTATGATTCTCTTAGAGAAAAGCATCACTTTTTAATATCTTTATCCTGAACACTCTGTAAAATTGTAATAAAATGTTTATTCGTTTTTCATTTAAGATTTTTCAATTCATTATTTAAAAAATTTTGGAATTGGACAAGTAATATTAATCTTTCTATCATTAACAGCAACGTGTTACAAATTCCCAAAAAAGAAATAATAATGATCATCTAAAAAAAATGAATAATTTCGCTTTAGAAAAGAGAAGTAATTTATGTTGAAATATTTTCTTTTTCAAACACAAGAACAACAATAGAAATGAAGAAAAACTAGGAAAACATCAGAACAGAAATTTACTGGAAGTAGTTTTAGGAAAATAAAATACATATGAAGGTTAATAGTCAAATTATTTACTAGCATTAGGTTTAGATATAAAAATATGATCTATAACTTTGGTGCAAAACTGTATTTCATAGTGCTTTAATATCTCGAATTCAGCAATTTATCATAATTTTAATCGAGTCTGCCATATAAAAAATTTTGAATTAAAAATATGTATCAAAGTATGCATATGTACCAAATATAATACATACTTCCGAAGGTGATATTTTACTTCTGTAACAAACAGAGCATATCTTTTTATTTTGATATTAATAATAAGATTTTTTTTTCGATTAAGATCTATGTCTTGATTTTAAATGGCACTACATAACTTCCTGTTGTTCCACTCTCCCCTATGGCATATAACTACAGGCTAAACTAGTATTCTTATTGTAGTAGTAAACAAACAGTAAACTAGTATGTTTTGTTTACAATACCTACATCCGATTTTGTGCTAAAAGAACTATGCATTAAAGCTGATCGTCAAATACAAAGAAAAGCACAAGTACTTTAAGTACAAGAAAACTCAAAACAGACAGAAATTTGCATGAAATACTTGCGATAGTAAGTACAGTTAACAAAACGCTTTGCTTTAGCAAAACAGAAAAATAAAGTTTGTGACAGAGCTTATCAATATAAATTAGAAAATATCGCAAATAAAAGGATGAAAGCATCTTAGCAAACAAAAATATTTGGCATACAACCAAAAAAACTTATTTCCATTTTCGTAAAAACATATTATATTATCAAGATAAGCACCAAAGGCCATAAATTTAAATTATTCCATCAATATTGTAGAACAGCGTTAAGATACAAAGTTTATTTTGTTTCTAACGAAAAACAGTTTTAACTCATTAAATGGAGGAAAAGTTTCAAGGAAGAAGTGAATTTATTTTCACTTTCAAGTTCTTTCTCCAGTACTTTCTCTACTTTCCAAAAAAAAAAAAAAATATCCCCCCCCCCCGTGATTAGAAAGAAGGACCCCATTAATATTAGAAATTAATTGTTTCTCGAATCCTTATTACATATAAGCGTTCTACAGCATTTTTTTTAATTGATAAAGAGATATAAATTTTAAATTTTCAGTCCAGCATTACAAAATCTCTATTTGTAGAATTTTCTTCTTCATGACAACCAATAGAATTAATTTTCTTTGAAGAAAATATCAAAGATCGCCAGTGAAAGTTTTGAATTCAATATATTATGTACTAAAAATTGTTTATGTTTTATCATAAGATACAGTGGCGCATTAGTAATTTTTTTTCTACTATACATTCTGAAATTTAGAAATATTAAAACCAGATTTAAAAAAAAATATATATTTAAAGCTTTCGCGCAGGATCTAAATTGTTTTGAAATTCAGTCTCATGCAGAAATTCTTAAATTTCGTTCAGTTGCGATATTTCTTTCATATGGGAAAAGTATGATACGAACTAAGGGAATAAATAAGAGATTAAATAAGCAAATAACACAATTTGTTAGTTAAGTATGTAACTAAACTAAGTTTTGTTACATAGAATGTTATTAAGTTTCAATGTGAAAATAACTTAGTATTATTCGCTGATAACATAAAACTAACTAAAGGAAATTTAAAATACCTTCAATTCAATTTTATTACATACGAGTGATTCTGTTAATAATATTTGAACGCAAGAATTGAAACATGATGAAAGCAGGGTTTTTTTTTCTCTCTCAAAGTTTTCATTGCTTAATATTTTTTTTTTACGTGATCCCATTGGGGGACTTAATATTTAATTTTAAGAAGCTCAGGCGCTCTTCACTTAGCTAGAATTTATCATACTTTACTAGAAAAGGATAATATTAATGTAGTAAAGGTAAGGACTAGAAAAAAGTCTATTTCCAATGCTTTGATTTCAAAGGAAAACTCGAAATCACATTCTTTGGATAAGGGAAAATGAAAGCATTTAAATAAAATATACTAAAGTCTAAGACCAAAACTTTCAAAGGCAGAACACATACAAAAAGTTGGACCATTTCAAACAGTCTTATTTCGATAGCAGACGGTATTTTTCTCCAAACTGTCATGGGGAGTTTTCAGATGAAACAGGATACCCCATAAAAAGTCACAGTCCACGATTTATGTGTCAATAGATCACTTTTTGAAAGGTTCATATTTCACCACCGAGTTTTGGAGTTGGAAATAAAAAAGAAATCAGAGAAGACTCATCATGTTCTGAGCACTATTCGGATTGGAGGAGAGAATATTTGATCAATGGTTAAAAGAGGTAACAAGATTTCATTTTCTGGATGACGAGAAACTTTCAAAATAAAATACCATAGGTAAAGTTACAATCTTACAATTTCTCGTGCTTTTTAATTAATATTTGCCAAATAGTTAAAACAAATATACAGAACAGAACAAAAAAAATATCATTCGGTTTTTTTTAGACTGGCAAAAATTGAAATAATTACATTCTATTCTATACATTTGTTTTCGTATTCGACATCTAGATCAAAAAATTCTTTTCAAAAACATCCGAAAACTAATTCCATTTATTTATAAAATAAAAGTAATCTAATTTCTGTAGTTTTCCGATATACCATTGAAATAAACAAATTTGAAACTCCTAAACATAAGCAAATCGTCATAAATTAACAGCTCGAGTACAAAATGAAATCAGTGAGCAAAATATTTACTGAAATAGTTTCAAGATATTATAAAAACATATTTTCTAGCTTTGCTCTTCAATTTATATAGGTGACAAAAGCAGTTTCATCTTCCAATGGCGAACACAAAGAATTATCCCACATCCAACGCGAAGCAACATTATTTAAATACAAAGTGCGAAACAGTAATCGCGTGTTGTTTACTTTAGCCTTAGGGTTGCCTGGCAGAAGAAATTTACGTTAAACAAAGATGAATGAATCGACCGAAAGAGTTCAGCCAAATTTCAACCACGCTCTTTCCTCATAACATGGATGGATTTAACTCGGGCCTGCAGTGGCTGCGGCAAATTAGAAATGCTTCACACGCAGACTGAGCTTTACTCACACGCATTTGCTCTGAAAAATTTGTTTTTTAACTTCATTTGACTGCTTTTCAGGAAGAACAAAAAAAAAAAAAAAAATATGGAGCAGTTATTGTAATAGATTATGAAAACTGTTCCAAGTATTTTTCATCATTATCTAAATATGATGTAGGCAGGTGACGGAAGTTCATTCACAGCAATACGATTAAAAATGGAGTATAATTTCTAGAAATTAGGAGAAAGGCTTTATCAGTATTTAACAAAATAAAATCTAACGATTTACACACAAAAGGTGAAGCACAAAATTGTCTTTATGGCACTCATGAAAACATTAAGATTATTAAAACTAAGTTAGACGCATATACATGTAATCTTTAAGGTATCTAAAAATGCCCAGTGAAAACTGCTACGAAGCCACAGTCATGTGACAAGTATATCTCCGCCTATCATTTAAATTCAAATTGTTTTCCTCTACACTGTGACGTCATACCCTTACAAAAGGTTCCAAAATCAAATTTGAATGGTGCATTTGAGAGCATGACGTCACCAGGAATAGAAAATTTTATGATACATATACTATCCTTTAGTGCTTGCCATACGTCAAATAACTGATGATTTCCTAATTTCGGAAAGCAACCTTCTAATCTTGACAGTTTTTCAGCACTACAAGCACTTAAAACTCCTCATCCATCAAATCTCCTAGAATCCTCCTCCTTCTTGTCCATAAAATTTTAATGAGAGCCACATTTAATCATAAAATTGTTCTGGTTTGGATTCTGGAACACTCAAACATCACATGGAATGAAAAGCCGGCTTCTTTTGCAAAAGACACGGAATTATAAGTATATACGGAGCGGATAGCAGCACAAGATACAGTTTTATATTATAATAATATTTCTACCCCCCTCCCCCTCCCCCCCCAAAAAAAACCGTTTGAAAATTTTTGAAAAAGCAAATATCAAGAAAATCTAGATAATCTACCTTCCCTTGCACCATGGTTAAAAAACATATATGATAATATTATAATTACTCGCATTTTAATCCGCATGATTCAGCTCTATTGCACAGATTCGGATTTCTTTATGCACTATTTGCAATCAAGAAAATACAGCCCGGCATATTCGCCTAAATTGTAAAAGTATTTTTCCCACAAAAAGACTAGAAACTCAATCTGAATATTCAAATTTTTTCCTCCTATAAAGCTTTTCCTGATACATTTGCTCTTCTAAGTACCATCTTTAGGATTTGAAACTTTTCAACAATTTTTTTTAATTGCGACTTCCGTATACTACGAGATAACCACTATATATCCACTCTTTCAATATTCATTACTCTTTATTAAAACAATATAAAACAATACGCCATAATCTATCACGAAAAAAATTCAGGGTTGCATCTTCATAAAACTGCTTACATTTGAGTAAGTTTCAAATAATCTTCTTAAAAGAATAAATTCAGAAATAAAATAGACTGCCTATATAATTTTGATTTCATTTAGACGTCAGTTATTTACTAAGATATTTAAATAAACGCCAAAACTGTCTAAAATGATACACCTGAGAAGTATCACAATTATCAGTCCTTAGAGTAGTTAAACGAATCCCATTAAGAAAAATTGGAGCAGAGCTTCAACAGGGAAAACTATCTTATCTCATGTATAAAGCTAAACTTTCAGGATCAATTAAGGAGCTTTTAATAAAGATTGATTCAATAAAAGCATCGTTTAAGCTTTAAATCACAGACTATGCTTCTAAAAGAGAAGTGAATTAATACAGAGATAGTGAATAAATTATGAATATTTAATATGCAGTATATAACGGTTACATACAGTAGAAAATCTGACATTTTAAAAATAAAAATAAAATGAGAATAGGGGAAAAAAAGCAGAAGCGCCTTTAATAAAGGGAATAAGCATTAGATCTGGTTCAAATCAAGTTTTCTTCAACTACGAATTTCCACCTAAGCTTGTATTTTAGGATTATAAAATCTTTTTCAGAACGTAGATTAGATTAGATTAGATTTCATAATAATAAGCAAAAATAACATATAATATCTTCTTGAATTGAAACTTGTCATTAACGCTTTATACAAATACCACTTTAAAAATTTCTTTTATTTATCATGAATTTGTGCTTTATTTCTCTATTTCCCACTGCATAGAAGATTTTATGAAGTACTTTTGCAGCTGATAAGGATATCAACTGAAAAAGTTTCAAAACCTTTATTTGAATAAAAAAATAATGAAACATTTTTATTTAAATGCAAACAAAATCTGGATGGGGGGGGGAAGCGGAATTTGCTTTACCCCACTCCACTCCTCCTCTTGCTCTAGAAAAGAAGATTTTAATAATCGAAACAACCCAATACAGAAATGCTACCATAATCCATATCATATACCCAAAACAAGGAATATGCCAAATTAATAGATGTGGAAGAGTATAATTTAAAGGGATAACTTATCCATGAATGTGAACTAGAGCTCCAACATTAAAAGGAAAAAGAAAGAAAGAAAAAAGAAAAAAAAGGAAAACAAACAAAGGACCTAGAAAAAATAATTATGAGGGAGCACAGTCTATAACTTAGCAAAGTAAAATTTTAACTAAAACTTTAAATATTTAAAGAAATACATAAACAACTTAAAAAAAATTCTTAGATGCAGTGAAATATTTTCCTTTTGATATCAATGTAATCGAATAACTACAAATCATATTGGAAGTCTGTGAACAGAGCAAGAAACCCTGCAAAAAATAGTAAAGAATTCGGATAAAATCACATAAATAACATTATGTTCACAAAGGTGGAAAACATATTTTGCTTTTGCATGCGCTCGATTTGCTCCGCTTCACAATAAGAGTAAATAACCAAAGCAATAAATAATATTAAATGCTTTTTTAAATTTCCGTTTTGGGGAAGGGACTTCATTAACGGAAACGTTTTGCAATTTTGGAAGGGAAAAAAAAAAAAAAAAAAAAAAAAAAAAAACGCAAATGGAATTAAATATACAGGATAACAAATACAGCTCTTGAATTTTTCCCTCTTAAAATATACCAGGCCATTACTGAAAAAGTAGGATTTTCAAACCATTAAGACGTAAATTTAATGCGATTTAATTCACTTCATTTATAACGCAAATTAAAATGCACAGAATTTTATCATCGACTGGAAAAAATAAAATAAGGAGCATAAATTAATGCAAGAAACTTTATCCGTATGTTACGAGTGACACGATTTTAAAATTTCACAATTCCTGTTAATTTTAAACATCAGTAATTAATTCAAAATAATATATATTTTATAAATTATTTTCCCAGTTTATTCATTTAAAATAAGACGTTCGTTCAGTTTAAAATGAATTATTTTAATTTCACAGAAAAATATAAATTTTGAAATAATAAAACTAGACAGTGCAGCAATATACGCAAATATTTTTTTATATTAAAATGGATTAATAAATTTTACAAGTGTTTGCATTGTTCAAATATAGTTCTATCGATCGCTTTTTTAATTCTAAGTTAGCAGACAGGAAATGTTTTTAAATCTTTACATCCCTTCTAGTATAAACGCAGCGAACTTTTAATATAAAATAATGAAGGAAAACCTTGCTTTAAAGGAATTTCAAGAAGCAATGGAATTAGAATAATTGACTTGATGACAGTATGGCGTGATAATGTTATAAAAGAAAAGAAAAATCAAAGGTATGTGAAGAACCATAAGCACTTTTATGGAAACCAAAATCAACCGAATAGGAAGATTGAAAGAATCGGGCATTACATCCATCAAATCAGAAAAAGAATTTCATTTCAGATACGTAGAAATTTCAGCAAAAGTAACAGTAGAAAATGCAATTTATCAGGATGTGTGTTTACATTATCTGGAGAAGATTACACAAATTAAAATATTTTTCGAGACGGAGAATTGCATGTTAAGTTCATAATTATTCAATTTTAGCTAGAAGAGGGAGATAAAGAGCAACCGAGCCCAAGTTCATTCAACCCTCCCCCCCCCCAAACTGGTCAAAAGTTTGCAATAATTTTGCAGAAATTTGCATTAATATAACAGTTTTTAAAATTTAAGGTTGGACAATATTCCGTTCCACAGCTACTTGTAGGTACATGATAGTGGCCATAAAATGTTTCTTCGGCCATTTTATATTCCAAAACACTTCAACTACAAACATCATGCCTTCTTTAGAACATTCACCCTAACTTTCATCTTCATGATTTTTTCTGAAATTTTGGCATCGTTTCCTAAATTTAAACTTAGGTTTTAATCAAATTGCCCATAATACATGATCAAAAAAGGAAAAGAAAACTGGATGACGATTACAGAAAGCACGATTAAGTATTTAAGTCTTAATTCAAATAAAGTAATCTAAATAATAATATTAGTCTCATGATTTTATTCTTACTCCTAGTAGTATAAAAAGTCGTCAAAATTTATAGAAGAAACTACTTGTATTTAGACTCAAAAACAGAGAAAATTAACTGGGAAACCACATAAAGCAATTAGGCCAATCAACTAAATCCACACGGTGGACTGTCTTTAAGGTTTATTTTAGGCATGTTAATTGGATGATATTCTATCAGTAGGCAGGTACAAGGTAGTCCAAACTACCCACGTTTCCTCTAAATACTACATGATACTGTACAATATTACAAATAAAATACGAATATGCTACATAATATCGTACAATTCTTTTGTGCTAGTACAGAAAAAAGTTTAAAATGATTTGTTGGTTCTAAACAAGCATTCATATTTCGGAGACTCTGCATATATAATCATCAAAAACACTCGTAAGAAAAGTTATCACACTCAAAAACTCAGATTGCAGAGATAAATAAAACAAAAAGGGATAACAACCATCCATAAATTAGATTTCTTTTAACAAAACACGTCACTCCTAACGGATAACTAACTCATTTCAGCACATATTTTTAAAAAGTACTTTAATCCCATGGAAACAAACCGTTTCGACGTTCCTATCTTTCAGTAATGAAATGCAATTCAGTGTTTTATAAGATTATTCGTTGATGGAAGTCGTAGTATGTCCAATGCAAAAATGATAGGTGAATTCCGATGAAGTAATTATCGAAAAAACGCCAGGTTGTTAAAGAAACAAGCGTCCCAGAAAACTAATTGCATGTTCCAACTCCAAAATTTTCTTCCCTCCTTTCTTGCTTCGCAAACTTTGTCAATAAAGATTGAGCAAACATATATTAAATTTTCATAACGTAAACTAAAAACAAAATCAGCTTTAAAATCTAATACAATGTCTCTCACTTTACATTAAAAATACTTCTAGCTCTGTGTAAGGGAATATTGCTTTATATGAAATTTGAAAAAGGAAAAAGAAAAGATATTAAATTTTATACAAGTTATTACTTAAACTAGTTATTACGCAGAGTTTCTATGTATACGTGAAATGACAAGAAGGAATGTAAATTTTTTTCTTGTTGCTATGGTTTTCTACATTTTGGTTTTTCTTTACCACACATTACAGCGATGTTACAAAAAATTCAATTTACATAATTTATTTCCAACTCCCTGCATTCCTTAGTTTAAATATACTTTAACAGAAACCCAGAATAAACACATAAATGCAAATTGAAAAACTTTATTTCACAGCTCATTAAATAAGTTGAAAAATTCCAGGCTATTTACTCAAAGTAGATGTATACCTTCGCTGCTTCCATCTTTTGAAGAAATGTTACTTGGATTCTTTTCCGAACATGGATTTTTATTTTTCGTATGCTTTAATTGAATAAGCGCGGGGGATTTGTACACTTAACGAACTGAATGAATAATACTGATGCGAATTTGAATACAACAGAAAACTTTTTTTCGAAATCACAGAATGCAAATTGTACGTCGTATCACTTATTTTTGTGCATTCAACCATATTTTATAGAATTTTGAAGATGCATTATTATTACATGTTTTCATCTTTCGAGCAAAAACAAATCAAGGAAAGTTTGTGCTATTTCTTTAACCTTGAATAAATATTGAAAATGATAGATGAGATAGAACAAATATGGCTAAAAAATAAATTGTATTTGAAAAGAAGACAGACGTGAAAGAGCAAAAATAATTACATTATAATTGGAAGTAATTTTAAATAGTAATAAGAACCCAATTTTCAAGATGCTTTTTGATTGCGTATAAAATCGATGAAAATCTGGTTTATTTCTTTAGCCTGTAATAAATTTTTTTGGCTGCAAAATCTTTGATGTTTCCGGTACTTTTTTCTTAGTTGAAGCAGAATAAACAACTTGCAAAAGCTATCTATATTGGAGCAAAATTAATACAAATCAAGAAAGAAGCGGAAGTTCAAAGAAGTCGTGAAATATCTGAGTAAACTTATGCCGTTCTATCAAAGATAGAGATTAATTTTACCGGAATCTAAACTCTTTTAACCTTATAGGTTTTATATGAAGATAGGGGAAAAAATATATTGGAAACCTTTTATACACTGCGTACTTCTCTCTTGTTCTCCTCTTCATTTTTAACGCGAGTTCTTAGTTGAATATTTATTTAAGATAAATGAAAATGTGAGATGATTTTAATTAATTTTGTTCGGATTCTTTTAACGGCAAAAGTTTTACTTGATTGTAGAAAAAATCTGGAAAGCTTTGAATGCATTGCATATTTTTCTCACTTCTCCACCTTCGCTTTTATGCAATTCCCTTAATATTTATTCAAGATGAAAGAAAACCGTGAATGGTTGGTATAAATTTGAAAAATTATCCACGCAAAAGAAACGGTACAAAAAGAGGTAAATATATAAATTCCAAAGGACGTATTTTTTTAAAATTTTATAACCCATTGAAAAATATACCATTCGAAAGACTGGGATTGGAAGAAAATTAAATTCTCTTACTAATATATTATTATAGAATCTAGATTACTTTGACACTGAATAAACATCCAGAGAGAGAGAGAGAGAGGGGAAAACATTGATTTTTGCTGAAGTTATATAAAGCAAATACGGTTCAAAAGCAAAAACGTGTTGGCACAAAACTGATGCGCAGGCGGCTACCGCATCAAATTTCTAAAGAAGCAGGTTCATGCGACAGAGATAAATGCGATTTGCTTTACGATAAACGCCCAAGAGCTTGAAAGCTTTTCATAACTTTAGAAAGATGATTTAAATTAATTAACAGCCAAAGCATTAATAAAATATTCAGCTAAGATGTCGAAAACACGAAGCCAATTTTAGCATATATTATACGAAAAAAATAAACGCTAGGTCTTAAGGGGAAATTAAATAATGAACTGAACATTTTGAGTTTGGTCACTCACGGAATTCAACAACTTAATTAAATTTTATTCAGCTGAGTTAAAAATTTTCAACTTCAATTTTTTTCTTCTTCTAGTAAGAATAAATTTAAACGGAAATATTTTAATGATCGACTGAATAAATAATCAGAATGACGATGGACTATGAAAATGTTTCCTGGTCCTTCAAAGCGATATTAAATTTTTTTAAAAATAATTTTATATTTCCTTAGGGATAGAGTGTAAATCAAAAATCTTACTTAATCACCGTTTCTCCAGCGAAAAACTTTTTCTTTATGCATATTTTCATTACTGTCATTTTTGTTGCATAGGATATTTTTCCTTCTTTAAACCACCTAGTAACAATTAACAGCAAAAAAGCAGAAAAAAAAAAAGATGAAGAAGAAGATAAACATGTAAACAAGGATATCAAATTATTTTGTTAAGAATGTTTGACAAGAACGTTAGAAAAAAGGTTATTAAAATACTAATAAGATAGATAACCTAATTTAATATTCTGTTTTATTGTTATTTAGACGAAAATTACACTAAGCATAAAATATTAAAATATTTTCACAAAAGTGTCAGGTATGTTCCACGAGGAGAATTTTTAGCTAGTATTGAATTATTATTATTTATCTTTTTCTTTAATAATCAGCTGGAAAGTTTAATATCATCTACACCCTCATCAAGACTGAATTTTTTATGAACTTTTACACTAATTTTTAAATGAAATTTATAATTCGAATTGTAAAGAAATTTTTACTAACGAACATTACATTCTTCAATAATAAAAAGCACCAGAACTTTAAAAAAAAAGTTTTTTAAAAAAATCAAATACAAATTAAATGGGAAAGAATTAAATCATGTAGTTTATCAGTACCTTGTACAAAAAATATTGAAGCGGTTTCAAACGTGAAATGGTACGAAAAAGGAAATCAACACTGTACCTACGTTAAAGGAGTATAATTCAATTTATCACAATCCCACAAAAAAATTTAAAAATTTCTACAACAATAGATAGAAACTTCTAATAATTCATACTAACAAAAAGTAACAGATTGTTTTGTCTATTTCTCGGTTAAATCAGCTTATAACAATACAAACAGCATAACTCATGACTATTCGTAAAAAGGTGGGCGAACACTTAATAACTGATGGTTTATTAAAATATTTTTTTAACATGATAATATTTATAGGGTGGCATACTATCTATAAAATTCGTCACGCGACGTTCACAAAAAAACGCCATCACAAATTTTTAGGACAATCTACATGGATGGAGCAAGGAAAAATTATTTTATACTTTTTAGCTCGTTTTAAAAACGTAACATATTAAAATTTTCTTTCGTGATAATTATTTTCCGCCTTTATTTTTTACTTTTTGAAATTTCGTATTCGATTTTAAACTAATGTCCCGAGAGCTACACCCCATGACAAAATTTATACCAAACAGCGTAGAAAGTAAACATAATCCGTACTACACCTTGTCTTGAAATCATCTGCTGGTGATGAAAGTTCTGATTAGTTTAAAATCGTAGCAAAATTTGTACCGAACAGAGAGGGAATAAAGCGAATTAACGAAAATGTGTAAATAAAAAATAAACACAGACGAACCAAATCTAAAATATTATCATGTTACGATATTTCGGGGCAGAGGTTCCCACGGTCTTGAAATGTTTTGGTTGATATGTTTGTTGATATCATATTTGGCGGATATGTTTCCAAAGTAGCTTAGCCAGCTTTGTGTCATAGATAGACATAAATCATAAAAAGCAACCTAACCACAAAACAATAATACGCTGGCCGCAAATTCGCATATCCAATGCAACAAATGATCATATTTATGATTGACTCGAACTCCTTACAGGAATTCCTCCGAGTATGGTCAAGAGAAATAAATAGAAGATAAACACGCAAAATCAATGGACGAAGCAATGAAATATCTCCCCCAACATGCCTAGCAGCTTCATAACCCTGATCCCATTTATTTCACTTAATAATGGGCAACCCAAGTCTGGCAATATGGGAATATTTAGCTAGACGTCAGACAGCAAACAAATTGAAGTTGAGTGTAATCAAATTAAGTCTTAATCTACCTCGCCAGAGGAGATGGAAACAATTTTGTCAATGCAGCATTACGGAACAAAAGGGGTATCAATGAAGGGATTTTTTTTCCTTCTTTCTTTTATTTTTTTGCTTTAATGATCATTTTACAGAAAATCGAAAGAAAAATTGTAATAGTTGCTTCAGAATTTAAGGTATGTCTTAAATAGTTTTTTTTTTTGAATAACACGAAGGTGTAAATTTTTTCTCTATATCTTAAAGATTCTCATCCCCCATCTTTTCCGATTTTTAAATAAAAAACTAATGAATATGTTCTACGGTGTCCCTAAATAATTGGAAAAACTTATTTTATTATTATTTGCCAATGCATTTTCCCCACTACTATATCATAGGAAATAAATAACTAAAATATTCTATAAGAAGAATTACTCATAAAGCATTACATTACACATTTTTTGCGATGTACATTACTATTATTTAAAATATTCGAGTCAATAATATATTTAAACTAACCTTACCACTTTAGAAACATGGTATAGGAAAAGAAAACAAAGGGTTTCAATAAATTTTGCGAATATGCTGAAGATCAGTACAAATTGGAATCGGAATGTCAAGGACAAACTCAAAATATATTTAAAATGCGGAATATACAAACAAAAAGCAACATACGAGGTCATTTTACTAATAAAAATTGCTTCTTAAGATTTGAAAAATCATTATTTCTTTTTAAAACTAAATAAACTTATATAACTATAAAATTCGGAAAGAAGGGGGGGGGGGCATTAACTTAAAACTTTATGGTCTCTGTAACAAACAGATGTCATAGTTTCCTTTAATCATTTATGGATTCGACTAGATATACCGGACCAAATAGAATTAAATTCACCATTAATATCTATATACATACAAAGCTATTCATCGGTGATAATACAAGAGAAATCTGTCTGAATCTGCTAAATTTAGTTTCAGGAAGATAAAAACGTAAGTTTAATAATGCAGCGAAAGTCCATAGCCCTTTAACCATTCGAAACGAGAAAAAAAAATATTCTACATCAATTTCAAAAATAAATTCTCTAGAAGTTTCTTAATAAAGACACAACTAGAAAAATACCAGGACAGCAAATAGTAATATCACAGAACATAAGTAACAGCATCCAATTTTAAGATAAACACTTGTATGCTGTCTTTGACCAATAGAAGACGTCATATTTCCCTTTTATCAGAAAACCAAGTCTCGTGAATTTGACTAAATATACTAGACCAAGAGGGAGTAGAATTACCATTACCACGAACAGAGACACAATACCATTCACAAGTAGTAATACCACAAAGGAATGTGATATGAATTCGCGAGATTTAGTTTCAGGAATATAAAAATACAAATAAATACACAAACGAAAGATTCATACCCCTTTCAATCCTTAATAACGAAAAAAAAAAATTACAAGAGTTTCTGAAATAAAAGCCCCAGAAGTGTCTTTACTAAGATAAAATTAGAAAAGTACTAAGAAAGAAACAGTATTGTCAAATAACAGAAGTAGCCAAATCCTATTTTAAGATTTAGTGCTTATAAGTTTGTTGCATGAGGAGCCTCAGACGTATATAGCTTTATCTCATATATATCACAGAAATAACCACTGAAAGAAATACTCTTTCCACGTGAAAAGAATTTAAAAAAAAAAAATACAACCTGCCATTGTACGGTAAAAAAGAAATAGGCAGCACAAAGAAAATCCATTCGAGTTTCAAATGTAGTTGAAAATAACGACTGAACATCTATTTCCGAGTGGGATGTCATTTTGTCTGAGCTCTGCACATGAGGAACTGCTCACGATACCTGTTGTAATATTATGGGAGTTTGAAGTTATTAGAGACCACATCATTCGCCGAGAATGCGGTTTTTGCTGGCCATTTCAAGAGACTAGAGCGTTCATCAGATTCCTTAACACCAGTGATATGGCGAGTACAAGCAATTAACTTAATTTTTCTCTAGCAGGCAGCAATTTCTAAAATAAATAAAAGTACAGTAAAAATAGCTTTATTTTCTTTTACAAAAGAAATTCCAAAGCTTTACATTCTACTGTAACAAAATAATTGACGGCCAATTTAAAACAGAAATACGAAGTTATGACAACCTAATTATAATTATCTTTTACACATTTGCTAAACGTAAAAAGGAGATCACCTGTTCTTGTATCCTAAGCAAAATAATGTATGTTGAAAAATTTTAATCAAAAATGAAATTTATCTTATTATATTTTCTACGGATTTTAAACGATGTTATTTTAAAGGCAGATATTTAGAAAGATAATATCTAAATTTTTGTTAAATTATAAATGTTCAGTAATATTGCAGGGTAGTCAACAGTAAAAATTATAAGGAACATCATTACGAACAGTTAACTAATCCAAATTATTTAATAGTACCCGATATATTTGGTCAGAATTTAGTTTCAAACATTATTAACTCATATTCTGTGTAATAAACTCTATACATGAAACAAAATCTGTTCAGTTTTATGTATATCTTTCTATAGTTCTTATAGATGCATAGAAACGCATCACATTTATTCATTAATACGTTAGTTGCTTTCAGCTTTCTACTGGCTCTGTTCTATTTGAATTAATACTAATATTGGAAATCAAATGCTTGATATACTGTTTTGAACTATTTAAAGAGCTCATTTCCTAAGATCTGTAATCGAACAGCCAATGAATAGACTTTTTCCTGTGACAGTGGGCTGACTGAAAAAGAAAAATATAGACCACAAAAGAAAGCCGATGTACTTAATTAAATAATATTTCTGATCATTACTAAATTCAAAACGTTTAGACACAGGTGGAAACTCTCAAAACTAAATGTGAAGAAATCCTGAACCACGTTTTTGGTCTTGACTGAACTGGATTCATGCCACCAAAATCATGCATAATTTTTTCCAATCTGCGATTTCTGAGCTGATTCAACAATCACGAAATTTACTCTTTGCTCTTGTATATCTAGCGAAACAATTTGTCCCGAGACTGTTTTCAAATTCAAAAAGGGGTTGATGCTAACACCTTTTCGAAGACACTGGCAATGAATTCTGAGAAAGATATCAAAAACGACACCCCAGGGCTCTATCCAAAAGCCTTAGGAAAAGAAATATGGATGACGATCACGTGATTGGAGTTGTTATCTACATGTAAGGCTTTTATCGAGTCACCATAGTAACAGTGGGTATGCTTTTCCGGTGGCTGATGGCAAACACTTCCCCCTGGTTCATTTATGCACGTTCAGGAACTATGCACCAGAGGTTACCGAAACTATCGTAGAAACCCTTTTTTTATACGAATTTTATGATTCCTACGTGAAAGAATACTTGTGTATGAAGCAAAGGGGAAAGGAATTTTCCTACTGGCATCTTCTTCGCATGACATGAATTTTAAAAGCTTGAGAGATAGAAAATTTATCACCTTTCAGCGAGCACGTAATTCAGTCTTAATAAGAATTTCCAAGTTTTAAGACATTTAGAATAGGTTTACTGGTTTTATAAGAGCGTGCTAGCAAGACCTGCAACCGTGGATTAATTTTGAATGATAAACATAAAAGAAAAAGATACCGCACAGTGATGTTTGCGATTCTATTGAGCAGGAGTTCCATTTACTATGCTGTATTAATTAAACACATACACACATTCAAAGAGAAAAAGAGCAACGGAAATTGAAAATCAGTCAAAAATATATATTAATATATTTCTTTCCACACCCATTAAAAAATAAAATGAAAATTGGAAATTAAAGATTTCTACTCAAAAACAAGTTATATACGGATTAGAAACAATAAAGTAAAAAAGAGTTTAGATTACAGAATAAATAATTTTGTAACTTAAGAAAGGCAAGAATTTAATATAATATTATTGAAGGCTATCAAACTACATTTTTTTTGTTGGCTTTTATAATTTGGAAAAATCGGAATTCTCATTTTATTATTTTTTACAAATACGTAAACTACACAGAAATTACTTCATATAAATACAGAAGTTATTTACTAATTCTTTAATCATGAAACAGATACAATGTATATTTTTTTCTGAATTGATGGCATGATAAAAAAAAATTGGGTGGATGAAATAAAGAAGACACACAAAAGACTCCGGGTAAAACAAAATAAAATTTAAATCCATACTATGAAAAAGAACACTGATAATGTAGACAACTTATCATTAGATTTTCCTAAAATACTTCATTAACTTTTCCACAAAGTTAGAACACGATCAACAATTAAGAATTATTAACATGCACCGTAGCAAAAAAATTTGATACAGATAGCTTTTTAATTAAATTATCAAAGGACAAAAAATAATAATATAAAAACAAAAGCGTCTGAAAAACACCTAAGGAAAAATTAATAAAAATATTTCAAAATTGGGATTATTTGAACATTAGCAAAGACGCCTTTTTAACTGAAATTATTTCTTTTTATGCATGTGTATCGTCATAAAATTAGACTCCCTCTAAAAAATAGTCATATCGATAACATATATAAGAAATTCGCTATGAAACGAGAAGAAAATGATATGCTATAAAATGCATTATTGGAAAAATCAAAAATATATATTAGTTTACACGTTGATCTATTTAATTTGATATATCTAGTTTAATGAGTTGACAGTTTTTTAAAGAATCTTCAACTGTCTAAATATGGAAAAAAAAAATGCGATTAATTTTGTGAGCCTGAATTCGACATTCAGGTAATTAACTAAAACTTATGAGATATTTTTTTTTAAAAAAAGAGAATTCTTTTTCTTTATTATTATTAAAGCTATAATCATGGAAAACTGAAGATCTAATTTTAAATCTTGAAAACTATTAATCATTTACCGTATGGTTCTTTATTGCACCATGCGAAATAAATGAAATGAAAATATGCCTTATACTCAACAGAAGTTTAGAAAAGATCATCGCAGTTCTTAGGGCCGGGATATCAAGCTGACAGCTAAGAAAAACCATTCATATATGTTCATCAGAAAATAAAATTATCAAACCTTTTTTTTAAAAATATCGCTAAAAACAAATTACTGTATTTTTTTTAAATGAAATAATGAGAAGTGGCGATATCCTTTGGGCAGCTCGAAACTGCGGGTTAGTCCACCCGTAAAGATTCAAGAATAGAAAAAATCAATATAAAGTCCGCAAGGGGTAAGCTTAAGTACAAGATAATGCAGTCGATTCACTATTAGTTGTAGGCGTAATGGCTTGTAGAAGCAGCAAAGGAAAACTCCTCTCCAAATAACCTACTTTTCCCAACTCTTAAGTCGCTTCCCAGAGCCACTTACAAGCTAAACCGCTTTTAATAGTCTTTCCTACGAAAGTTTCACTAAGTCAAAGGAAGAAGTAGAAGAATTTTCAAGGATTTGTCACTAAAAGGAATGTTGACTTTGAATTTTTATCCTTTTATGATCACTTGAGAGTCTCAAAATGTTTGACTTGGTGGGAAGGCTGGAGAAATAACGACCGCATTTCCAGATATATTTCAACGACCCTTCCTTCTGCATCAAGAACAAATTAAAGAAGAAAAAAATATCTTGAAATGGGAAAAAGTGAGGCAGGATTGAATGCCCCCCCCCCCTTTTTTTTCGAGGGTGAAAAAAAGCAACTAACGCCATTGAATTATTTTGAATGCCACAGCAAGAATTTAATTGAAATGCTGTTGATGTGGACAAAAGAAAGTTGTTTCGTGAAAGACAACAGGAGAATATAATAAAATCTTACGTTTGGATAAAAAAGAAATTTCTTTTCTGTCTGAAGATGCAATTTGCATCTGAAATAAAAGCATGGCAGACAGGAATATATTTTTGCGTATCATCGTCAACAAACAAAAATTTCAAATTGAATTATTGAAATTTTACAAAAAGAAAAGGCAGAAGCTCGGAATTAAGCAAAAAAAAAAAAAATACTGTAAGAGCACAAAAGAATTCTTTATTCTCAAAATCTAAATAAAAATTATCGATTTCAAATACTAATATAAAAGTGTAGTGTTTGGAAAAATCTCAGCATCAATTATGCAGTTACTTATCTGGCGATTTAATCTATTCGTATAGCAAATAAATATATTCTATAAAAATTTCGAAAAGTTTTCACGTCAGCTCAAAATCAAATCAATGTTTTTAAATAAAAAATGGGACGAGGCGAAGCGAATGCATCCGAACAAATAACGGTTGGAACTGACAGGGAATGAGAAATAGAATTTAAATGTCGATGAACAGAAGCGGGCTGTCAACTAAATGACAAGTAAATTTGCTTGTTGACAGACTCCCAATTAAGAATCCCATCCGGAAAACAAATGACTGATTTCGAAAGCGTAAAAAGGGAGGGGGAGGAGATGGTTGATGCTAGTTTTTCTTCCAAAGAAATCAAAAATATCGTAGCTCTGTCTCATACTTTTCATCTTCTAAAACCGTTTCTATAAGGAATTCAAGAATGGTCCGACACTTCTCTAAAGAGATAGTGCCGGCGAACCCAATTCAGGATCCGTTAGCTCAAATAAAGAGGAAGACATTGGATGGGATTGAAAATAAATTGAACAAAGTATCTATCTTCAAGGGTTTTCGGATTTCACCAAAAGAAGTGCCGTTTCAAATCCGCTTTAAAGAATTTCTACACGCACATACACACACAATGAAACTTCCCTATCTTTTGGCCAAATAAATTGTTGAAGAAAATTGTGTTGTTTTTCCGAAATCCGTCATCGTCAAAGGGGGGGGGGGGGGCTTTTTTTTTTCTTCCCAAGCCTCTTTCATTCCAGTGCCACTGTAGCACCCACAATTCTTTCAGTGAGAAATAAATAACTGGCGTCGCCACGAGAACAAGATAGTCCGGAAGAAACAAGATACCGTCGAATGGTGTATAAATTATTGGATCTTTCTCAGTCGGATAGCATCGTACTGATTATAGTAAAGTGGAAATGAAATAAGTGTTACCGTGTTTCACAGAAAATAATGCTTAACTTGAAAATTATCCCTTGCGAGGCTTTACAATAAAATCGTAAAGAAATAATTGCTCTTCAAATAAACTCTGGTTAATACTGTCATCTATGCAGTGGCATATAGTATATAGTACATATAATATATACTAATTAAAAATTAAAATAACAAATAATTCAATACAATTAATATTCTTCATATCAAAACTAAAATTGAGTGCAGTTATGCTATCAAAATTCTTGTTATTCAAAATATGATAGCCGAAATTACCATTTTGTGTGCCTCATGCTTATTTTTTTAGTAAGTAATCTACTTGATAGTGAATAGTTTGTCAGAACTACCTTTATAAACTGAGCAGAAAACTTATAACTGTGTCTCAAAATGTGCCAAATGTTTTTGCTTTTTAATTGCAATGCCGTGTCCGACCAATAAAAAAAAAATAGTTATTTATGAACATAGAAACGAGAATCATTCCAGTAAGTGGGGAAGCAAGAATACACACCGAATTGGAGATTAATGATAATTTTCCATACATGCTTTATTTCTGAATACAATTTTTTTTTCTCTATGAGCAAATATAGATTGTTGCCCATGAAGGAATTAAGCCAACCTCTATCTAGCTTAAGTTTCCCACTTATTTAAGAGGAAATACGACACATAAATTATTCCACGACACTATTATTATTCCGTGACATTTTTATGATAGTACAAATATATTCGATGCAGATTAGAAATGTATTTTTTAAAAGTTGAAAATTATAAGTTGATTTTAATTCATTGGACTAACTCTAATACAAGAATTTCGAAAGAAAAACAAATCCTTATCACAGTGCCATTGTAATGCATTTCTAATATATCTACAATGTATTTCCTGCTTTTATGGAACATTTCTTTGAATAGAGCTTCTACGCCTCAATTTTTGACGAAAAGTGACATACAAAAATTCGAAGATTACAGAGAATATTTTTAGAAATTCACTACCTTCTGAAAAATGACTAGTTTATAACAAACCCAGACGGTAGTCGCTTCGTAGAAGAAGTAAAAGCAACGGAATTTCCCAAAATTTACAAAACGACGCCGATATTCTTGTCAACTTGAATGATGAAGTAGCTAGATTTACGAAAAATATTGACAAAAGTCTAGAGAAGGCCATTGTAATGCAGAGAAAAAACTTCAATCGCAGGAATATATAGTTAGGTTTTATTTGTGAATTTTACTTATTAGGATATATCATATTTTTTATATTAAAGGAAAGGTCAGAAATTTCTAATAATTTTTATCACCGTTTATTAAGATTATTTTAGTGTTATTTAAAACAAAGTCTTTTTTAAATTCAGGTTAAATTTGGGTAAATGTTCGAAAATTGCTATGTTATAAATAATGAATTCGAATATGCCAAATAATTTACACAAAATCTAATAAATAAAATCCTAACAAAAATTAGCCTTTGTTACAAACAAGTCATTAAAAATAATATTTTTAACAAATTATTTTAATTTAGAAACTTTAATAATTAAATCAAGAAATCATATCTCATGCCGGTAAGTAAAATTACTTTTAAAATAATTATAAATAACAATACAAGAATTACCTCCAAACAGATGAAGCGGACAACCAGCTAAATAAAAGCAAAAATGTTAGAAAATTCTTTTGTCATAAACGAAGAGTTTAAATAAAAGAATTTTCAAATACAATTATATATCACACTTAAGCAGTGTTCTAATTAAAATAAAAAGGGATAAATTATTTTTACCATTTAAATAGAAATATAAAAAGAGAAATGATTGACTTTTATATGTAGTTCCAGTTTCTGCATGTTCATATAATTTGAAAAGAAAAATAAATAAATAAACGCGAATAAAATTTAACAAATAAATAATGATTTACAAAAGTAAAAGAAATTATTTCCACAAAAGCCTCTAATTTTCTCAAGAATTCTAGTTCCATTCAAAATCAATTATTTTATGCAAGACGCCACTGAGGACATATTTAATATCAAAATATGTTTTCCTACCAATTTCTTCAATATTCATACAAACTTATTTAGAAAAACATTACGAATTCAAATAAACGAAAAATATATCTAAGTTAATGTTATTAAAGCCATCGCAAAATATATTAAAACTTAATGCCTTCGCGAAGGACTTCTAAAGTGTTTTTAAATATAAAATAACTATAATGATCTGTATTGAATATAGAAAAGCAATGTATTTTCATTGGCTCGAGGCCAAAAATTTCTTTGATGCCTTATGAAAATACTGCCTTTTAACTAAAAATCAGGAAGGCAAAATAAAAAAATAATGTAAATGCGAATGTCTATAATAAAAACTTCCATAAAATTTCTTTATAGATTAAAGAAAAATGAATTTCAATTTAAAAAGATAATTTATTTACTTGTAATATAAATAGCTATTCCTACTTGTCATTTAAAATGCATAGTAAAAATAAAAGATTATTATTCTATTTTTTTTAAAGCAGGTAATTATATAAACATTTTAAAATATTCAAGTATATTTTTGAAAAATTAGTCAGTTGTTCAAGTTCACACGATACACACTAGATACGTCGAGCCAATTTAATTTTGGAATTCATTGCACAACTAGGAAGAAAAGAAGGAATGACATCATAGCACAATATAGAGCAATAAATAGACAAATGGCATGTGATGCGGCTGTGATGTCACATGGAAGATTCCATTGGCTATTTATAAGAAAATTATTGCAAATACTTCCGAACATCAACGAAATTAAAATAACGAAAGAAAAAGTTCTCGAATTCAACTTTTTCAAAAATGGATACCATCCATCATTTGCTCTTGAATATTCAAAAGCAAAAACATTTTATCACTTAACATCACATAATTTTCCTGAGTTTCTGCGCTTAGAAATATGTTTAAAATTATGAAATCATCAGCAAACAAAACAGAAAGTTAACCAGGTAGCAAATACATAGGTTTATTGATTAAATTTTAAAGCAAAAGTAAAAACACTTTTTTTCAGGTTAAAAAAAATGCTACAAAAACAAGAGTTTTATTGGATATTTCCTTCAGTGGCAGATGATTCGGGTTTTAGGGATTAAGATGGAAGGAAATCTAAGGTTGTTTAGATGAAAGAAAGTTTCTCAGTTTTCATAATTATCTCCCATTATCGAAAATGAAAAGTCAATTCAAACCATCTAATGCGTAAACAGAATTAAATGAAACCAAACCTAAAAGAACTCTATTCATCATTTATTGACAGTATTTTTTGGATAGTAATGAACCCTTGATGGAATAAACCAATAGAATTTGCTGATTTTTATATTCAAAAATGTAATATTACTAGTAAATAAAATTAAATGAAACCCAAAAAGAATTTTATTCAGCTTTTGCTAAATGTCTTATATGTTCAAATGGAATAAGCTAAACCAATTGGAAGTTTTTATATCAAAAGGGAGGTCATTTTTGAAAGTTTAAAAATCTTATCGCGAAGATAAAATCGCTGAAATATAGAAAAGATTCTCAAACTGAATAAAAATAGAAGCAAAAGAATATCGTGGTTTGAACACGGAACATTAAGAATTAGCTTCTCAAGCGTCAAAAATGTGAAAGAGTTTTAAAAAGTTCTTTTTCTGTTCTTTCTTGTCCGTGAAAAAAGTATTTCCGATTTGTTCGGTTCGTCGTCCAGATATCTAAAACGAATGATAACAAGAGATTTCAAAATCTTTCATCCCCTTACAAACGGAAATTCATTTCGAATTTCAAATTGCAACACAGTATACATATATTCTACGGGGGTAAAAAAGAGAGGGAGAGAGAAAGTTGTCGGGGAGGAAAATAAATCTTTGCTCTGGCATGAGAATTTCGGCTCCAGAACTCACAGCGGGAAGAGAGTAAATCGAAAGCCCATTTCATTCTCGAACAAAAGGACACCACTTGTCTTTGACTAAATTTACAATGCAAATGCCTGATGTGCGCAAGACCGGTTGGGAAAGTAACGAAATGTCTAATAATTCCGGCAAAGAACACGCAAAAAAAAGTGCCAAAAATGTAAGTGCGCAAACAATGTGTCTAAATAAATGGGACAAAGAGTGTCAACATAATAAAGAGAGCGATGTAGACACCACTCCATCATATATATAAGAAATGACGGTAAACGTCTCCCAAACAATGTCCTGCACTTATAAAAATATGAAAAGACAAAACAATCAAATCATTCTTGGGTGAATAACAGGCCTTTCGTGAAATGTGACTGACATCAAATACATTTTGAGAGAACAAAAGAAATACAAATACCCTAAGTGCTACATTTCTTTTGATAATAATGTTCAGCATAAATGCTTTCCGTTCTTTCGTGTTTTTTACTAAAAGGAAAACTGGCTAACCAAAGAGTATTTAAAACAGAGAAAAAGCAATTTAAAAACCATATAATAATTTAATTAGAAAATATGAAGTACGAAATTTTTTTTAATGTTGTCTATTCATTAAGTTAGTTTTTATGTTTTACTTCTTATCTCATCTCCGCTAGTAATTTTATTTCACAAATCAAAATAATTAAAGAAACAAAAAAAGTTAATCCCTGAGGACACTTAAAAAGATCCAGAGAGTTTTAAACTTTTTATTAATAAAGTACTCATTAAAAAGCTTTTTATTTACTTTGAGGTAAAATGTTAGTTTTTTTATTTTATTTTATTTGGTAGTTGCTAATAGCTGCTACAAATTAAACTCAGTAATTTTCATGATAAAAGAATGGCCAGAAAATATTTAACTATTAAAAAATTAACATATATTTGAGTTTTTTTTCTAACGTAAAAATATTTTCCTTTCATCGTCGAATTTTATCATTTAAAAAAAGAATTTATTAAATTATATTATGAAATACAAATAAAATTTATTAAATAACGTCATTTAAATTACATAAAACAAACACGAAAAAAGTGTTTTATGATAATATTAAGATCAATATTTGCTCATAAGGAAATATAACTGAAATTAAAAGACTTACAACATGAATAAGTTAAAAGCAGTTGATGAATTGCTTATGACTAGAATCCGATTTATAAGTAAATATTAAAAATGAAAAATAAGTATTAAGCAAAATAATGAAAGTAGTTCATGAATATTATTCGATATTAGAAACAAAATATAATCTTTTATCCCGATGTCTATTAAATACTTTTAATGATGGAAACTCAACATCAATGCCAAAGCGAATATTAAAAATAGACAAATCAATTAGTGAGGGAATTTGAATATTTTCATAAAGGAAAAAAAAATATTCAGAACATGAATAAATATTTTAAAAAAATCATTGAAATGCCTTAAACCAGTAGACAACTTAGTTGAAGGAAATTAGTGCAGTCCAGAAGCTGAAAACTTATTAACGATGCTCATATATTCTGTCATTTCGAACCCCATTTACGAATGCCGCATTAAATTGGAAGGGTATCATCTTTAGAACAAGGCCCGTCTATAATTGGGATCCGAGACGTCATCAACACATTAATCTAAAGTGAAATGTTTGAGAACCCAACGACTGCACGTGTCGTTCTAATTATTGGTACATCAGTTCGATGGAAATCTGGGCTTTTATCAATGACTGATGTTGGCGAAAAGTACTCAAAGACCTGCCTAAGGATAGCCCTGCTATGACTTATTACCAATCCAATTCAAAACTATAAAAAAATGTTGATGAAATAATGCTTTAATAAATGCTTTTTAACAATAGTTTGTGCCGTTCTTATTATTTGAACGTAAAGTTTGTCTTTGATATCGTCTGAGCAAAGTGCACGAAGACCTTTCCTAAGACAAAAAGCAACGATTCCCCTGTCACGAATCCTGTATCATACAAATAAAAGTTAAATAAAATAAATATTTCTTGGTGCACATCATTACGCAGCCACAACAAATGCATCTACCAGAGGAATATCTTTTATTCAAAGACGAATGCTCGATTTTGGAAGGGCCTTATAAAAATATTTCAGTAGCCTCATTATGACAACAAAATCCCTCGACACAACTTTGACATGGAACGACCTCAAATTTTCTATACATTGGCAAACAAGAGCTTCAATTTGGCTATGGAAAACCTTGCTTAGAAAAGATGGTTTTTAAGTGCAAGCTTTATGCGAGGCAGAAAGTAGTAATCTTGTGCGTTTTAATAAGGGCTTTCCTTTGGAACATCACACTGGAATTTTTGAATTCGTTATGTTTTATTTATGCTTCACTGGTTGAGGAATGGGATCGAAAAGAAGAAATAGTGAGGGAATACATTTAATGAATATTCAAAAAAGCACGCCTGCCGTAACGTTAAAATGAATACATTGAATGTTTAAAACTAGTAACATTATTCAAAAATAAAGATTCACTAAAATCACTGAAAATAAAGCATAATATTTTGAAGATCTGGAAAATCATTAATTCAGCCCAAAATAAAGAATATAAAATAAAATAAATGAAAAGAAAACATTTTAACTTATAAGCAATTATATGATTGCGCCCAAAATCGACAAAGAGAACTAATCATTTATCAGTATGAATTACATAATAAATTACAAAATAGTTTAGTGCTTCCATACTTATAATTAGCGAGTAAATAACTTTCTAACAATTACGTTGAACCGCCATCAATACCTACAATGAACAACGTGAGCATATCAGCCTCGTTAAGCTAATTGCCCTCTCAGACAACTCTAGCACACCTACCAGACATTCCCATTTTGGAATCCCGATCAAAGGGATATAAAATAGATGCGGGAGTCTTACGAGGACTCGGACACTAAAACGGTGCTTGCCTTTGATAGTGTTCAGCGATTTAGTCAACTTGGTAATGGAAGTCATCGGATATTGAAGCACGTTTATCTCTCCGAGGAAGATAGACCGGAAATGATAACAATGAAAAGACTACTACGGAAGAATAGTTCCTGATTAAATGTAGATATTAACAGAACAGCCATATACTTCAACAAAATTATATATCATACATATCGCACCGGCATCTGCTTTGATGACTGCAAGAACAAAATTGTAAAATGTGAACATAATATAAAGCAAAGTATTAAAAATAAGCGTGAAACAATACTGATAATATTTTGGTTCATTTACAAAATTTCAAATAATATTCACGCCCATTTACTGAAGTATTACTTTTAAAGTAATGCTATTATCTACGTATATAATATTCATCGTTTCATTTCAGACACATCACCAATTACTTGTTGATGTAGGTACAATGGCTGTTTATTTGAAATTTTAAGAAGTATAAACAAATATAATTTATCGAAACTGCAATAAAGATTTTAGCACAATACATACGAACTTTAAGACAGTTGCAATATAAAGAGAACGCAATACGAATCCGAAATTGGTTAAATCATTACTATTTATATATTCAGTAATATTTTATTTCCCCACAAGAAGGGGGGGGGGGAGAAATAATCAGAAATGCAATAAAGAGAAGTAAAAGGATTTTTCGAATAAGCAAATAGAGGCGCGAGGATAAAATAAAATAACCGCGAAAGAAACTAGCACTGAACATATAAAGCATTAAAAGAAAGAATTTATCCCATACAAAAATTTATAAATGGTGGAAATCAATTTACAAGAAACGATTCCATTTCCTCCCCAGAAACTGTTTTCGATAATACAGTTTAAATTGCAACAATTTCAGATATGGGATCAACGGAATGCTGGAAAGAAAAGTAGAAGCAAATTGAAGTTGTTACAAATAGAATAAAATGACTCGTTTCTTGCCACCAGCAATAAGGTTGCTGTTATTTCATACATATACGTATTAAAAGGTCTGTCTCTTTGATAAATATTATTTCCAACTCATGTGTAAAAAAATATGATAGAAGCTTGTGTCCCTCAAAATAATTATAAGTATGTTACAAAATTATTTTCTGATCGTCCTAAAAAAAACTAAAACAATTGAATGGATTCAATTCAAATGTTATAAACGGATTTAATTTTAACTGGATTGTTAAGTTATTTTTGCTCTTCCTTTTGCAAGTACAATCAAAGGAAAGTAATGAAGATCGAATAATTCGGTCTCCATAAGCATCAGAACTTAAAAAACGGACACAAAAATAACATTTGCATCAATACGGACAAGCTAAAAATAAAATAAAAAAGGAGAATATTTGCCTACGTGCCTCCAGCGCCGAAAAGTCTATCGACGAATAGGAATGAATTAATGGCACAATGAAATAAAAATTCAAAGAAGGACAAGTAATGATAAATAAAACACTTGTAGAAGACTTAAATAATAAAAATGAATACGCATTTTTTTCAAAACAGCCGGCAGTTAAAATCTTAGAAACAACCACATGAATTCAATAACGAGATTTAAAAGAAGAAACGAACGAAGGAAAAATTTAATTAACTTGCTATCAGGAGGTAGTAACAATGAGACAACACGCTTCTTTTATCCTATTGAGAAACAAATCTTCGATAAACGAAAATCTGAACAAAGTCAACACAACAGTAATTAAAATTTTAACAGGCAAGAAAGAAAGAACTCAACTTCGATGGAACTCTATCAGATCGATTTTCTTTCCATGCCTAATTCAAATCACTGCCATGGAACTTTCGCTTGCTAAGAAACTAGAAGTAAATCAAAAGAACAGATGTTGTCACGCTTTCAGAAGGAATTGAGCGAATTCAGAATGCTGGAAACGTCAACTCTTTTTATTCAAATTAAAAGAAAAATGCGTTGCAAATTTAATAAAATCTAATTAACAAAAATGCGAGAAAGTCTTCACAGAATAAAAGTAATGATAAACATACCAAGTCTAAAACATCGAAAAAGATTTCCGATATTCACTCAACGTCTGAAGTCAAAATTGGTTTATCAGTTTCAGAGAAGATTTAATGTATCTATTCGTGAGATCAAAGGAAATGTTTCAGCTAAATCGATAGAAAATGCCATTCGATATCGAAATGTAACGACATTGAGTAGTTGGAATATTTTGGAATAGTAGGGTGTATCGAATAAACGTTATTGATTTATTTCTCAGGATACAGAAACAAAACATTTCTAAATAACTACAGAAAGAATAAATTGAAATTGTTATGCTATTCAACTTTAAAGGTTAACGATTATAATTTAATTAAATATAATAATACCTATAGTTAAAAGTGTCCTATATAATTTCTGGGAATATGGATAAATATATGGAAAAAAGTATGAAAAAAATTATAATTTATTACAGTTTCGTTTGATTAAGTCTGTTATTTTAAAGTTCACATGATATCTGTATTGGAAATTAACTCGTAATTTTGAACTGCAATCAGATGAAGAGTATGCTGCCTAGGTCGGCAACTCAATAAATACAACGAGTACCATGCTCAAATGCAATCTGAATCCTGAATAAATGGGGTCTGTCTCGGTTTTAAAGCAGATTCAACAATCGAGACTTAGGTCATATAGGACTTGAGTTTGTAAAAATAGATATGCTTACATTGCAAAAAAGCAATTCAATAAAAATTATTACCCCTTCATATATTATCTATCATATTATTGGAAAATATATAATCGATAGTTTTTAAGAAATACTTATTAAAATATAGCAATTTATATAATCCTTAACCAATTAAATATTTATAAAAATTACATTTTTAAAATTTAAATCTTTTTTGAACTTATATCAATCTATCAATAGAGGTAATTATGTAAGATCAGTCTTGAAAGCTAATTGTGAAAAAATCAATATTTAAACAAAAAATTTATTAATTATTTCACTTAAAAAATATAGAATAATATTTTTGCCAAATAAACTGTAATTTCATTAAAATTTAAAGATCGTATATATAAAATATTCTGATTTATTGAAATATTTCTGCTATACAATGAAAAAAATTTCTTATATATAATTTAAAATTCATAATTTTTTAAAACAATTAGGATGCCAAAAACAAAATTAAACAGACGCGAAATGTTTTTGTGAGACAAAGTATATACCTCACATCAATAAACTGCAGATTTTAATTAAATCAAATAATTTGGGAAAATTTTAAAGAAAAGAACAGCATTCCAAGACTCAGTTCATGAGAAATTAAAATCCATTATTTTAATAAGTACAGCAAGAAAAATAAATGAAGATTTTAAATTTAAAAATGGAAGTTTTAATAACACTTATGCATTAAGACCCATCAATTGTCTCGTGAAAATGAAAAACCTTCTATAAAACTATTTTTGAAAAAACATACAGTTCCAAAAAATTCAAAAACGAATTTTTAGTTATTAATGTAAAGCTATAAATCAATATATTTCCAATATACAAAACAACAGTATATAACTTTTTCAAAGAAATCAATTTCTCAACGAAATGTAAAATAAATATGTAACACTTTTTCCACGCAAGAATTTAAAACAAAAATGTAGCAGCATATTTCCAGACTGTAATCATCGTCAATGCTAACGAGTTCGGAAAGATGACACAGATTATATAAATTTCAAATTAACAATAAAAAGAACAGGATGAGATACTGATCTCCAAAATTGCTTTTTGGAACTTTCAGAAGTATTAAAAAAATTATTTTCACATTTCGCTTTCAGGCGATTTTCCAAATCTTTAACTTTCAGATCAAGAGAAAATCATGCACGAATTTCAAAAAATCACGAATCTTTAAAACCAGCGCTTAAGAGAAAAATAGGTTTCAGAACTACTTTATTCAAAATACAGATCTTCTACTTAAAATATAAGTGAGATAAAGCACTAATAAGTTTCAAAAATAATACATCGGATGAGAATAAATTGACACAATTTTATTATTGAATCACACATGGTAAAACATAACTTTTTGGTGGATTTTTAATGCATTTTAATTTATATTACATTAATTTATTAGTTTTTGAAAGACTAGACAGTTTTCAAAAACATCAAAAGCAACTCAAAAAATTAATTTCCAACCAAATTAATGTCTTTTATAATTGGAAATTCAGCGATCATGATTGAAAAATTCCTCTAATTAATTATGCACAAACTGATTTCCTTCTTTTTTCGCCGCAAAGATTATTTGCTTTTGAATAAAATCAATTACAAAAAGTGCTAAAAATTTTTCAAATAATGAAAGGATTAAAAAGAAAAAACCTAATTACGTAAGTACATTTTAAAATGTGAAATTAAAGTCAAACAGTAATTACTTTCGCTCCTTAGGTAATAAAATAAAGCTTAATTTGAACAAACAGGAGACATATTAACTTTAATTCTCATTAATACCAAAACATTAGACGAAAAAAATTTATATGCTGAAAAAATACCAAACGCTGTGAAGTACTGTCGAAGGGAAATATCGATAAAAGATGGGATGGCCCCTCCCGAGACATGCCATATTTAAAAGTTTTTCAGCAAAAAAATTTCAACAAAAACAAAACACTAATCCAACACAGACCTTTATGGATCTGCTCCTTTAGAAAAGTTGAAAAAAAGCCGCTGCCCAAGTAAAATAGTAAGCATGAAGAGCAGATTTTTATGAAGGCCGCACGGGAAACTTTTGACGAGAAAGGATAGAAAGGAGGGAAAGAAAGAAAAAGTGAAAAAGGAAGAGAAAAAAAAAAATCGATCGAAGGAGATAATAAAGGAAGTGCTGGCTTTCGTACAAAAGGAACTCTGGAATTGAATGCGCAGGATTATCATTTTGGGCACCAAATAATGAGAGCCCCCCTTCTTTTTTTGCACTGAACTCAGGAAGTGTTTTACATGACAATGCAAGTGAAAGGTTGATTAATGGCTGACACGAACAGAAGCAGCCATTAAGCACGACGAATACCCGCGACAAGTCCACGAAAGTCTAGACAGTACAGCAGCATTAAATACTCTCCGAATCTTTCGAGGGAAAATTCGCACTGGAACGGGCAAAATAACTTAGGAGGCCCTTTATTAATTCTACGCATTAATTCATAGTAAAATTTCTTTAAATGTTGTCAACAATGTGCTCCTATAAGCATGAAACTTCTGGTATATTTGGGTAAATTCAGCGTGATTAGAACTGGTGCAGCTCTGGTTATGGGGAGGGGGATCTAGCCAGAAGACCGCGGTGATATGCATTTGAGAATTTAAAGAGCGAATGACGCAAACTCCGAACAGTAGAAAAAATATTCGAGCACTCGCTCGTATAAACAAAATGGTATCATAGATTAATAATTGTATCCCAAAAGCAATGCTAACAATTTATTAATTGTTCGTAGTAAAGAAAAGCAAGAGATACTAATCCAAAAGAATAGAAAACTCACGGTTAAATAAACATGATTTTCTTAAGGTATTTTTTCAGCGCAGTTCATTAAATGTCTTTCAAAATACATACTATCAAGATGTGTTGTTCTGAGAGTCAATATTTTTCTTCTTTCTCTCTCCCTAGCTCAGAGTGTTGGTCGGCAAAGCGAAATTAGAACTTAAATATATTCTGCTGAAAGCTTTGCCGAGCAATGCTTTGAGAATACATATTTAAATTCTAATTTTCTTAAATTACAAGAAATAGCATCAATAAACGCTTAGATAATCCATCTAAACATAATCCAGACTCATAAATAGACTATATAGAATTAAACAAATGCCTTCATAGTACTGAAAATTTATTTAGGCTAAAATTTGCAAACTTTTAATAATATATTTCCTATTATAAAAAAAGTCAAGGATATGTATGAAGTTTCAGCAGTGTTTAAGTAAATAAGACCAGAAATACCATTCCTTATATATTGAAGAAAATTTACATTGAAATAGAACATACTATATCAAGATTATAGAATTGCTAATTTCAAAATTTATTGAAATGCAAAGTATTAAGTATTTCAATCCTATGCTTACCATAAAGGGTTTAAAAAACTGTGCTTGAATTTATGTGAATAAATACAATAAAGTTTCAATTTAAGTTGATAATCCCAAAATATTGTTAAATAAACTTTAATCACAGATTTAAAAAAAGATATTTTAATAAAATGAAATAAAAAAAAGGAAAGATGATATTTAAAAAAGAAAAGAAAAAGAAAACTAAAAACTTGCTTTGAGATATTGCAAATATATAATCTACTATTTATCAATCAATAATTATATGCGTAGGCTGTCTAATTAAATAAAAAAAAATTTTAAAGAATTTTTATGTTGATTTGTGTCCTTTTCGGTTACATTTAGAGGATTATCTGCGATTATCGGGCCAACCAATTCCGCGAATAAGCGGAGTTCACTGTATTTCAAAATATACCCTTAGGGCATTTTGCTCTTAGATTAAATAAATACCATTATGTCTAAGCAGTAAAGATACAAAACATTTTCCGCGGATAGTTCAGAAACGAATGTGAGCTCGTCAGTAATTTCATGCATTAATTAATTTCTAAATATTTTAATATTTCCAATTATATATTTACAATTCAACATATCTATGAAAGCTCATTTCCGCTGGCTAAAATATTACACTTTATTAAACAAATAAAGCGTCATCAAGATGACATAATTACATTTATTACAATATGAACTTAGTTTCACGTGTAGATAATTTTATAATTAAACATTTTATATAATCCTAAAATATTTTAATATAATGTTTCATCAGTAGGAATTCACGAAAATATTGACGCTCTTACCATAGGTATGTTAATATTATTTATATGTAACACTACCATAATTCAATATACTTCAATGCTAAAATATAATTATATAATTCATTGAAATGAAATTATAATAAAGGAGACCAGAAAACTGACAAAAGTAATTCTGACGCGGTTTCGACGTTTCTGACATAAAGAGCTAAAGGATAATCAGATTCACGAAAAACAACATTTTGAAATCATTAAACATAAAGCCTTACAGTTAAATGATAATTATATGGTCAAAAACTCGTTACGAATAGGATACGAGATAAATAATCTAATTTCTTTCTCACAGAGCAACTTATAGAACACTCTTCGTATCTTTACCAAGAACATAACATGAAAGATTTGGCAAAATTATTGAATATAAAGACATTTCATTATAAGGCAGATAGTGGGTATTTACATTTAAATTTGGCCCAAAGCCAGTCCATTAATCAAATTACAGGAGGTTCTTCATTGTATGCAACATTTTTCTTCTTTTGTTAACGATCAAGAAGCCGACTGTTGCAGTGCTGATATTATCAGACAATCATTCATAAACAAACACGCCAGAGCCTTTTGGGAAATATTCATTACTATGCAATTTGTTTTAATTAGGAAAAATAAAGCTACCGATATAAATAGCTTTTTAAGTGAGAAAAATCATATACCAGCATGTAGTCATATTATTTAAATTACAGTACCCGTGTAAGTCACTTTCCTTAATAGTATGTTGTCGGACTAACAGGGTCTGTATTAAAATGAATTTGCCAAAATATGAACTTTTTATTAGTAGAAAATAAAAGAAAATTGGCGTTCTTTTAGACTAAAGTTACTTCGGAGATAATTTTTGTCTTCTTGTTTAGCAAGTTATCACTGAAAATAGTTTACGTATAGGGAAAAAATCAAGTCTTACAAATTGCTATTTATCACCTTATTTGTTGATTAAGGATCATATTTTATAGTGGGAATAAGGCATTTCAGGAAAACTAATCTTTGCATATGAAATTCTTAAAATAGAATTCACTATTTATTAATGGAATTAATTTTTAAATCTTTTATGATAGGCAAATAAATTTTATTATTTACTGATTTAAGATCACTTTAACAATAGCTTTGAAAGTCAAATAATATGTACCGTATTTAGCTATTATGAAGCTTTTTAAAGCCAATATTTATTTTTATATGTATTTAACAATATTAACTTTTATTTAATTAAGGGCATTAACTCCCATGAGTGGCAATAAAGTAAAATAAAAACAAAAAAATCTCTAAATTTTACAAAATTTCAATCCCCCCCCCCCACACACAGACACTGATTTAAGGTTTTTAATTTTTTTAGAAGGTAACCAAGAAATATGCCCCAAATTTAACGGGCATCATAAAAAGTTTTACACAATAAAAAATAATAATAAAACATTTCTTTTTGTTTAATTGCAGAAAATAACACTAAAAGGCTCAATAAAGGAACAATGAAACTGTGAAAAATAATGCATTAAATATTGAAACAAATTTTTATATATTTGCCTGTCTCAATCATAATTTCGAAATAAAAATAGAGCTAAAATTAAACATCAGAATCTTTTTCAAGAGATTAAATCGCTTCCTCCAGAATAAGTTTTTAATTAAATTTTGCTCAGCAAAATCCTTTATGTTATCTGATTTATTATCTGTCTGCGGCTTTATGACAGATTCTCATTATGCGATTCAGTTAAAATGTCTACATTCATGAGCTTCAAGTTGCATAAAAGTGAAACTAAGATAATTTTTTTTAATGATGAATAATTATATCTTGCAGACAATTTTAGAAGTAGAAGTAGGGAAAAAACTGTCATAAAATAATACATCAGTCAGAACAAAGGCGCAGTTTTTTTTATATGGATTTGTGTAAATTATGATTGTTAGATCCCAAAGGGTCTTTTTAAAAGGACCGCGCTTTTATCCATTCTCTTTGTTTACTTCGAAGTTAACTGTTTAAAAAATAAAGAATTTGCACTATAAAAGTATGAAAACGAAAAAAGAGATGTCTGGGGATAAAGTTTTAGGTTTAAAAGGTTAAATTTTTTGTCATAAAAAAAGCAACCAACCATATTTACGCACCCATAAATTTATCTACGTTGTAATTTTACTGCATTTATTCCCCTTCGAATAAAGTCCGTTTTATCCCTCACATAGTGAATCTCACTTTTCACGTTCTTTGCAAATAAAATAGAAGTGCATTTTATGACCTGCATTCGTTTATGTTCCAAAAAAAAAAAAAAAAAAAAAACACCATATAGTTTCAGAAAATATCACGGATGTCATAAAAGTACCTAGCAGGTAGAATAAAACATTTATTTTCTATCTTTCAAGTTTTTAAATATTTATTAATACATAAAAAAGTATTAAGCTTTTCTGTGAATTAAAAAATGTAACTGAATATTTCATCTCCCAGAAAGATTTTTTTTAAAGTCTTCTGCATCAAAATATGTTTAAGTAAACGCACACGAAGTTTAAGTCATGATAATCTTCGAAAGAAATCCTTCATATTCTTAGATTCGTAAAAAATGTAAGAAATAACTAAGTTAAACAATTAATAATAAATCTGAATGAGAAGATTATTAAAGAACTTATCATGAATAATGAACGAAAAAAGTTGTAGAAGTTTTTTTTTTTAAATTAATCTTTTAAATCTTTCGAAAAAAAAAGTTTTTAAGTCATTAAATAACGACAGATAATGATTAAATGTAGTTAAATGTAGTTAAAGTGCGAGGTTCGTTCATGGTATTTTTAAACTTAGAATCTAAAACCTTTCTTTATAATAAATCTTTATGTAAGTTGTTACTCCATACTAAAATGATTCGTTATCCATTTACATCTCTATCTTTTAAGGACCCTGGATAGAAACAATACGATAAAATTTCCAAAACAGAATCTATATTCTAATTAGATAGTAAAGAAAACAACACAGTTAATTGCTTTAAATAAAAAAATACACATTAAACAACCGAAATGAAACAGATAGATAATCAATAAGTATACTAATTATTTGTATATTAATAATGTAAGGGAAAGCGGTACTTTAATAAAGAATAATAACATAATATAAAAAGTAGTACTGTAGATTAAGAACAATTAAAAATATAAATTTATCGATTAAAACGTATATTTCATGAAAACTATTAAAACACATCATAAAAACAAAGTATCAAAATTATAACTATGCATTTTATAAATAAAACAATACAAAAAGAACGAAAAAATCCGGAACAATAATACAAAAAAAAAAAAAAAAAAGACACCGCAGAAAAACAAAGCTCCGCCTTAAAAAATATGCTACTAAAAAAACTTTCCTTACGTACCGTTTTAGCGGAGAATAAATAAAATAATGCCATTCCATTCTGAAATCCACAACTGACTAGCGCTTTAACTGACTCTGAAGTGTTTCCAACTCGCGCAGTACAGGTAAAAATAATGTCATACACGACATGCTTAGCACCATTACAAGCCTGCGTTTGATGAAGACTTACGGGGCACAAATGCCTGCTCGGACTTACCTCTTTGGCGCGAGAAAATATACCACACACGTGTGAGGGGGGACACACCGCTGCACTAGTGCTCTCTTTCCCAAGCGCGAGAAAGGGGCAGTACTAGAGGAAGTAGGAACTTACCTTTCCGGCGGAAGAAAGGTAGAATAATGCCATACACTGGAGTCACATGTCCTGGAGTTGCAGGACGGAAGTTAGGAAAAATTTTCTCCTCATGAGAGGAATGCAATGTCCGATCCACAGGTGAGAGGGGGAGCATTCCATTGGTCCTCCCACGACTTCGCTTTCAACTAAACTACTGATTTGGCTAGCGGCTGGCTGACTTGACAGGCAGAGGCGCCAACAGCGCCAAGAAAGAGGGCGTTTCGATACGAAAAGACTTTTGGATAGGTTTCATTTAGTGTCCTATCCAAGCAACATCATACCAGAAATGATTATTTTAAATGCATTAACACACGTAGGGAACAAAGCGGGAAGAGGAACTCGTGAAGGGAGAGATAGGGATGTTATGTAGAATTATTTTGTTTGGTTGCGAAACTTTAACTGAGGAGATTTCACTTCAAAAGAGGAATTGTTGGCTCCTTTTGACTAAAACAGATAACGAAGAAGAAAAAAAATAAAAATAAAGAACAAACTTACAAGTATTTAAAATACATACTATTAAGATAGGAATAAATGTAATTTAAAAAAGGAATAACTATTTTTTTTCTCAATAAAATAGGACTCTACAAATATTTACAAGGAAATAAAATAATGAAAAGGATAGATTTCAATTAAATAATTAAATTTCAAAGATTTAATTAATCTCATTAGAAAAAAAATAAAGTGAAAAAAAAATTTTTTTTTCATCTTAAAGTTTTATCGCTTACATATCGGTGCGAATTTTGTACTGAAGGTTTTTTTTATAAAGAATTGAATTCAACATAGAATAATTAAAATTGAAAACTAAACGTACACATTATATATATATATATACACACATACCTACAGATGTCTCATTATGTCGTATATTTAAAATCAGCCTCCGCAGCTAATTTCAATTTTTTGTTACAATGCCTTTGGTAAAAATATTGCAATAAACTTTAAAAATTCATTTAAATTAAGTAGAAAGAACTATAGATAAAATCCCCTTTATGAATTCGAAAATCTGGATAAGCCGTTAATTCAGAAGAAATCATTCCCCGTTTAATTCAGATTACAAGTTTTCTATTCTATTCTAGCTAAGCAATAAAATTCAGAAATCCATGCAGGTCATTTTATGGTTGCAATTACCTCGATAAATCTTCCATTTCGCTTGAGCAAAAAGAAAAGGTCTTGATAACATTTATTCTAGATTAAATGACTTACGAACGAGAGAAAAGGAATGGGTACACAAGAGAACTATAACCATTTGTTTGCAGAGATTATGTTTTGCGAATAAAAATGGTCACAGAGTTCAGACTTTTTGCGAAGACGTTTCACTGAAATATTTATTTCTACAAACTTGCCTTCTACTCTATATGCACATTAAACGTGCTTTTAGTATTGTGATACTTCAAGTAACGCGATTCTATAAATATATTAGACGAGACATTACTTTTTAATGTCTAGTTTTGTCACGGGATCAAAAGCAAAGACAAATATATATCTTATATTCAAAACAAGATAATTTACTCCACAAAGAAAATTAAGACTGAGAAATTATACCTTTTTTGTTACAGAATTCAGCGTTGATAAACTATTTTTAAATACACAGAAATATGGGAAGATAAAGGTACGTATGTATAGCTAATACATTCCCTCTTTTGACTCAATATGAACTTAGAATAATCGATGAACTTTAAAAAAAAAATCTTGGAGAACCTTAGATTACTTAAAAATGTTTATAACGTTTATATATAACGAACAAAATGACTGCTAATTGAAATGTTATGAAATATATTATTGAATCATGTTTCTTGATCCCCTATATGAAATTTCAAAATTTTATTCTAAACGACAATTGCCCTGCTCCACCAAAAATACATTCACACAAAAACTTAGTTTACTAAGATGTTAATTAATATCCATGGTACAAAGCTACAAAGTGCCGCGATAGCAAGTCAGAGTTGGAGGGCTCCAGGTTCAAAACCCGAGAGTACACCCCTTCCGTGTGCGCAGATTTAATGCAACTTAAATCTGTTCGGCTCGAAGCTCTAAAAGGACAATGCGGCTCAGGCGTGGTCCTGATTATGCGTTCACGACCCAAAATTAAGATGACTATGCCTCAAAGGCCCCTATAGCTTTGAAATGGGACGTTAATACAAATAAACTAAACTGAAGATAATAATTGTCTTTGTATGTACCTCGCAATTTTGACAGCTCTGACAGACCGATCCCTAACTTTCACGAATTACCACCCGCAGAGCATTCAATTCGAACTGGTAATTGCTTTAAGTTCGTGTAAAAATCTTTTGTGTGTGTGGTGTGTATGCGCGCGCGCGAGTATGTGATTGCGCCAACGATTTTCTAGACACATTTCTAACATCAGGTCACTGTTGTTCTCGTATAATATTCACGTTGACATGTGGCATATTTAGGATGTTTATACTTAAAGTGACTCTATTCAAACCTACATAGAGTCCGTTTTGAATGACGCACTTCATTGAAACCTTGTTTATTAATTATATGGGTATTAGGAAAAGAAAACTGTTAAAAAAATTTGACCACTAGATGGCGCTATTTATGCAAACTAGAAACGTTTAAATTTGCTCGTAGTTAATGCCGAAAAATCATGTGAGTTGTTCCTCTCCACGGGATTTTTTTAAATAAAAGACGAAAGATTAGCAAGTTATTGAAGAGAAACCACAGTAGTGAAGGAACTTTTTCATGCCCATTTTGGTGACGGTCGGCTATTTAAGAGACATTTTTTGACTGCCTGGCATTCTCTTCTCCAAGCTTAAATCCCTGTGATTTCTGGTTGTGGAGATTCCTGAAAGACCGTGTCTACGGAGAAAACATAAGGATTTCGCCTGAACTGAAACTAAGGATAGCACGTCATTTAGCTACAATTCCTCAAAATCACTTCCCGCAGTTGTTGAACATATTACAACACGCTTTTAACAGGCGATAATATTTTATAAAATTGAACAAAATACAACAACTACAAGGATCTCTACATAACTATGAGTGGGGTCACTTTAATTATAAGCCACACACGCCCATCGAATAAACAAGATTTATATTTCAGAGATAAATTTACAGAAAAAAATCATTATCACAATGCCATAGTAAAGTTCCGCAGTTGTTGTTTACCAAAAGTTGTGCCGAAAACGCAGAGTTAATTCTACATTTAATTAACTTAAATTATGAGTACGTTACAGGGAATACGAAATTAAACACCTTTCTTCTAGTCTATTCTGACAACATAACAAAAGCCATCAACTAGACAAAAAAATTTCTACATAATGAGTGATCTTTCCATAAAAGCCTTTTTTTCTAAACTGGAAAACTGATAAAAATCTGTGTCCTGCTTTTGTAATCATATCAGGAATAGACGTCTTGGGTCTTCGGATTAAAACTAAGCAATGGTTTATTTAACGCTTAAAACGAGATATATTACAAAAATAAAAAACTAATTTGAATCTTAAACCGGATTTCACAATTTCATTAAATACAATAACATATTAAGGAATTTACTTAATTTAGGAAGAGGTATTAAATGCCAGACAGACTTAGGTATCTGGGGCATAATACTAAATTATATATCTTTCAAATTACCGAAATTTTAACTCTAGGAAGCTAATTATTTCGTTCTCCGAGACATTTTCGAAGAAGCGTTGGGGGCGGATGTAACTGAAATGTCACCGTTAACCAGAAAAGTTGTCCTAAAATGCAAAAGAAAGAAGAAAGAAAAGAAAATCTAAAATTCAGTGGAAGATTAACATGCATGATTAATGCTTTTAATCAATAACACTACGGGTGGCTTAAGCGAAGAAATGAAAAACTTCACGTTTCCTCAGTATCCGACGGAAAAAATACTGAAATAAATTAGTTTACAAAAAATTAAAAAAAAAGATGGAAAAGAAAAGAAAGAAAGAAAAAGTTTGCCACTATTTTTCTTAAGATATCATCGGGCAAATAAAATAAAAAATAAAAACACGCACAAGAAAATAAAAAAAAAAAAAAAAAAAATTATGGCAGATTTTTTCGACTGTCTTGTTTTAAAAATCATTTTTTTTTAAATTTTCTAATTAGCTACTAAGCAAGTCTATTTCAATCATAACAGAGAACAATTTAACAAAAAACGGATTTTTTTTAATGCTAACCATTTTGAAATACCTCTTTTCAGGAGAAGAAAGTCAAAACGTCGTAATTTCAAAAAAAAAAAAAAAAAAAAAAAAAGAATAAAAAAGAAACTGTATGCCCATGCATAGAAGTATTCATTGGTGTATATATATCAATAAAATGTAGGCACATTTTTATATGTTTTCTATGACATGTTTCTTTCATTTTAACAATTTAGAAATGCTTTCTATGTATTGTCAAGATTTTATAAAGACTTTCACCTGGCAAAAGGAATGACAATGTCTGAGGTGACGAAAAAGACAGGGTAGTAAAGTACAACTTGAAATGCCACACCCGTTTAACTTTGATCAAGCTGCTTAGAAGGGATCGTTCTTCCTCATGTAAAGAGAAATTATATTTCATTTTATACTTCCAATAAAATGAAAGACAATTTCTCTTTAGAAGAGGATGAGGAATTTTCAGACGCACCGTTTTAGTATAAGCCTTTATGTATTACGAAAAAAAAAAGCCATTCTAAATAACGCTCAGAATTTTACATCCCCATTTTTGAAAATTATATTAACTATTTAAATAAAAAATATCGTATATTATCCCAAGAGAATATTTATAAATTCTACATTTCATGCATTGCAAGTCACCCAATTCAGCCTATAAACACACAGAAAGCATTTTTAGCAGCTCTTTATTCATACTGACTTTATTTTATCGGCGATTATTCATAGATAACATTGGAGAGAAGTATTACATATAATGGACAACATTAGTTAGAAAATAATTATTTGAATAATCAATTTTCAACTGGAAATTATAATCATTCAATTTTTTTCTACAAAATGTATGATATAAAATAAAACTAAAATAGAAAAACTAAGCGTTTCGTAAACTAATACGTATTCCCCTAATTAATACCGTATCATAGGTTAAAACATATTAAATAAATATTCATTACATATGTATAAATATTTAGACAAGTAATAGCTATTTCATTAAATAAATATTTGCCCGCCGATCTATTTCGATGAATCATGGATTCATACCTAGATTTCCAGTACTAATGCTCGCTCACATGTAATATTATACAATATACCTCCCTAAACGCCTGAGGGATAAATGCAGAGAATTTATTGTAATTATTAATGACAGAATTTGAACAGAGTAACAACCGAAAAAAACATTCAACGAATCGAAAATGAAAAGTCACTTCCAAAATAAAAATTTAACATAAGAATGGTGGAAAGTGAAAATATTTTTAAAAGCTAATTAGAGAAATTCATATCTAAAGCAAATAATTATATTTTTCATTGAAATTATTATTACATCTGTATATAAAAGCGACAAAAAAAAAAAGACAAAGGACATGCTGTAAAATATTTAGATACTCCTCCCTTCATTTAAAGAAAATAAAACAAAAGCAGTAGAAAAAAATTTCCATTGTTAAAATAGTTTTAAAAACGATGTTCTTGGTGCAAAATAAGTAATTAACGACCGTGGTAAAAAAAGAAAATCAGCAAAATATATTTGTAAATAATAAATATCTGTAACGAAAGCTTGCAGAAATGTGTATAGGATCGGCTATTTAGTTCCGTAAGATAGAGAGAATAATCAATATTTAAGCGGAATAAACAATATATTTTTTTTTTCTGTCTGAGTACCAAAAATTCGACACTGTTCAATACTTTTCGCTGAATTGATGTCTTTTGAAACTGTCTTGTCTATAGCTCTTTCAATTCAGATAACTGAATAGCAAATTCAATCATCGACATCTGTCCCAATGACTCTTTAAACCTTTTACAGAATTCACAGAACCAAGTTTGTCAAATCGTTTATTCTGAATGCCAGCTTAAGGCATTTACTCAGCGGTGGATAAAGAAAAAAGATATGCTTGCTTTTAAAAGAGCTGCAATTTCCTAGACTTCTTTCAATGAATACCTTTTAAAATTTTATCTGACTTAATGCATTAAAATACAGAAGTGGCTATATGCTAAATTTTACTTAGCATATAGTCACTATCTTTAGAAATATCTTATACATTAAAAAGCAATACAGTAAGTATCGACTACCCAGATCTGTATCAGTCGAAGTCAATGAACCGAGCCAGTAATAGAAAATCGAAGTATGTTTTCCATTATTTCATAAAATTTACAATTTTTTCTAGAAAAGGGTGATGCTAAAGTCAATTAGCTGAGTGCGAAAATTTGTAAACGATCGTTATCGGGAGAAAATTTTCTACAATTCAAGAATTTAATTGGCGGAAAAATAAATAAATAAAAACAGTCCCATTTTTAACCAATTCAATAATGATGTGAAGAAATTCCATGCATTTTCATGGAAAAACGGCATCATTAACATGCTGGAAAGTTTTGGATTGCTGAGAGGGGAAATTTTTCTTTTGAGAACAACCTTTAAAGAATCAATGGGAAATACCGCGGAAATCGGTAATACTTGGGAAATCTTCTGAAGACTTTTGTGATTAATAAAAGACTTTGTTAAAATATCAATATGTGATATTATTTGTGGACTTATTTTTTAAAATTTCAAATAAACAATTTGGAAATATTTATCATGAAAGAAGAAGACATGATTTGAAATTTAGTCTCTATTGACCGAGTTTTCAATTTTTCGAGGCGATTATGGTGGCAATCGGGTCGGACACTTGAGGTTCCATTGTAATGCTTATTCTTTTTATTGTAATGCTGTAATACTCAAAAGAGAGAGGGGGGATACACTTCTTGCATACAATAATCAATTATTCTTCCATACAAATAAAATTTACTATCAGAATTATATTGGTTTAAACAATAAAAGAAAAGTCAAAAAAATTATTAACCCAATAGAATTTAATCATATTCACATGATACACGGAAAATGATCCACCCGAATTTAAATTTGATTTCATTACTCAACTATCGTCTTGCTTATAGTTTTCTCAGTGAAATAAAGGACAACATGTAATTAGATATTAAACGACTAAAGCAGTGTCATTTATTATTTCACAATGACGTTTTATGAATTGACTTCGTATTAACCCTTAGTAGCCTGATTTACGAAAGTGATTTATTTTTAATATTACTGTGTTTGCTTGAGGGTCTAGATGAAGGGAAAATTTGATTTTTTTTAAAATTCCGTTGGAAAGAATATTATACAACAGTAAAATACGTACAGCCAACCTATAAAAAAAAACTAATAGTAATGTGAACATTCGGTTTAAAAGATTGGTATCAAAATTGATACTCTAGGTCGTTAAGGGTTAATATTTTTAAAACACATAAAGCTGATTATATATAAATGAATGATTTGACGAGTTAATGGCAAAGAATCTACTTTCAAAAGTAAAATCTTGAAATTATTAAAATTCGTTTAAAAGATTGATGACTCCCATCACGATTTAAATGTGACAAAAAAAAATCTAGCGAACTTGAAAATGTTAAAAAATAATATATATGGAACGATGTAGAATTTGTGGCAATTAGTTGCGCAGTCACAAAATTTCTTTTCTTTCTTTCTTTTATTTTTTAATGCAAGTACTTCACCCAAACTCTTCACAAATGTTCAGGTTTATTATCCCAAGAGGAAAATTCCAAAGTTAAAATTTATACAAAAATCGATGGCCGAGCTAGGGAAATAGCTAAGGCGACGGTAACACTAAACGTACATATAAAGAAACTGCTTTTATTGATTAGCTGTGGCAAAATCCCTCACATGCCTGTCGAGCATCCTTCAAGAGAATTAGTATTTGTCAGGCCCCAAGGAAATATACTCTCTGGTTACATGCGTTAAGGAAAAAGAACAAAAACAAATTCCACGCACAGCTCAGAGAAAATGTTTATTCTCCTACAGGAATTTTCTTCTTTTTATACAGAAATAAGCAATATATTAAATAAGCACAAGAGATGCATATTTTAAGTAGCACTTGACAACAGCCTATAGGCAGTAAAAGGAAGATTTAATCAATTAGGTTTATTAATTATCTTTTATTTACATACTACAGATGGAAAAATACCACTTAAGTGCGATTTATTACCTATTAAAGGCGCCACGACATCATTTTTAGAACAATCATTAGTTATAATTAAAAGGAAATTATACCACGCCATAAATTATTTCTAGGAATCTGAACTATTCAGGTGATTTATTAGAACAGAAAACTCGAGATTTTAGCCTAAGGAAATGTCACTAATTACATCAGATATCTCTGACAAAAGAATATAAAAGTTGTAAGATAAAAAATTTAAAAAATATAACTGCCATATAGAATTTGGCACAAATTCCGTATCTGACAAATTTTTATACAGCATTCCAGTATCGTTTGCCAATAAAGACAAGATAAGAGAAATAACTTCTAATTAGAGAGCAAAGTTTTTCTTCCCCTGTTCATCTCCTATTAAGCAGGTTAAAAAAGTAGATAGTAACTTCGACTCTCATTGGACTTCTAACTAATGGATAATTGCAATTCTACTAAATAAGTAATGATAAAGCACTTACTAATAAGCAGCAGCAAAACTCTTACCTTTATATTAAAGAATGAAGAAATATTAGAACTCTCAGTTGAAAATATATTGAATGTTATAAATAAATAATAATGTGACTTCATCTTGACTTCCAATTAGAAAAAGTAGGAAATTAAAAGCCTGCTATTTAAAAACAAACACATGAATTTCAAAACGCATTATAAAATTCTTTTCAATAAAAACATATAACAAAATAATGAGTTCCAGTAATGTAATTACTTTATACAACACAATAGTTATGGAAAAACAAAACCCTATATACTTAATGATACGAAATTCAATAAAAAATGAATCAATCTGAAACTTAGTAGAAATAATACAATAATTATCCAGCTGCAAAGAAGTTGAAATAAAAAAGAAAAGGAGTTTGATATAGGATATTTTTGGAAGAAGGAGAATGCAGACATCTTAAAATCTTTCTCTAAACATCAAAATCACTTCCCATAGGTTCACGACAAACGATTTTAAAAGTTGTACTCCGAGTCAAAACAGAACCAGAACAGAGTTGAACAGAAACGTTCGCCTTATTAAACTCGAGAACCGGATACAAAATTATGAAATAAAGGAAAACACTTCGAAAAATAAAACTTGAATATATAAATAAATAGAATGAATGATTTGCAATAAATCGCCTGGAATATATGAAAATCAAATTTTCATTTATTCTTTTAAATAGATTTATTAACATACTTTTCAAAAATAAACTTGCTTTAACCCCTACATACACATTAGAACTTACTTATAAAAGGAGTAAGAAACATGATCAATGAAATATTTGAAAATATCTATTAATTTCCTAAACTAATTAATCATTTATTTCGAAAAAAATATATAACCAAACTAATACTAAATTTCTTTTATTCATGCTCAAATGATCCAAATTCAATATTTTAATCCCTTTTTTATATAATTTTGAAATGCACAGTACACTGTGCGAAAAAAAAAAGTGTCAAAACAAGTGAAATTAGATGTCAGATGACATGCGCAGTCATGCTTGTCATAGACTTTCACGTAAAATGAATTGGGTCCATTATATTAATTGGAGCATTCCAAGCCTTAATAAAATCTTCAACAAACCTCAAAGATTAAATAATGGAAAGAAAATCATTTATCTTAATTCCATTTCTCCAACTTACATAGATATAAAGCTAAGTCATAATTCCTAGCAAAGATAACAAAAGAAATTTCAAACAAAGAAAAGGAATTTAAAAAATACAAAAAAATATTTCAAAGAAATTAAATATTGAAATAACGCCCAAGAAAAGCTATTGAACTTCACAACCAATCTTCATTACGTAAACAAAGCAGCCACACACAAGTCTTGAAGTCATTTGTAATGGTTATAGCAGAATTCTCGGCGAATCCAAAGGAAACAGGACAACCTCTCGGGGAATTTAAGTGCATTTAGGAAATGAAAACAACAAACATTAAATTGCCCGTCAACAGCAAGGACAGTAAATTAAACTAATTTAAAAGAAAGTGCAAGCACGCTAAAATCCTAAATCCATCTTCATTAAACGGACAGGCTTGCGAGCTTCCCACAGCGGATACTTAGCCCGAGGAAAAAACCATTTTACAGATAAATAACGTTTTAGGTCACCGAGGAATAAATGCTGGAAAAATTCTGTGCATATGGTTCTGGTTGACATTGACTGTCGATGAAATGTTAGGGAATAAGCAGAATTTTGCAATATTTAGACGAAATGTCACATAGCCTGAGAAGCGTCTTTTGACAGAAAATAACTTTTGAATATAGATTATGCATGCCGTGTGTTTCACGTCTAAACTGAGATGGACAGGTTTGAATTTCCAGATTCTTCAAGCAGAGAATGCCGTTATTATCTTGTTGTAGAGAAAGCATAGTTTGAATTTTCGTATTATTAAATAAAATCAATGTTCTAGTGTCACAGTAAGAGTTCATTTCAAATATTCACGAGCTTCAGGCTTATTTATGCCCACTGCAATTCGAAAACAATAATGTCTTTGCTAAAACTAATGATAGATGAGTTGACATACTAGAATGCTAAAGGAATGTCAGCGGATATTTAATTAAATTTAATATTTGAGAATGGCATCAAAAGAAATCCAAAGTTTAAATATTCGAAAGGAAATAGATAAATGACGGATTTTTTTGAAAGACAAGATTTCAAAAAATGCTTAAGTTAGAATATTATTTTTCATAAACAAGTTTTTATGATTATTTTTCATAAACATGATTTCATAAGAAGAAGAAGAATTGCTTGACTTTTAAACTTTAAGCTTTTAGATTCTTTTAATCATTTATTAAATACCACCGACACATTTTAATTAAAAGAAGAGAAATTTAATATCCTCAAAAAATGAAACTTATTTTGAAAAATTGTTATTGTCCCTTTAGTTCAACATTTATTTTAACGAATCTGATATTTATTGCTTTCTGTTATTTTAACGATTCTGGCATTCATTATTTTCTATAATTTAAACGAATCTGGTAGTCATTATCTTCTGAAATCTAATGAATCTGGTATTTATTAATTTGCGGCATAAAACCAATAGCAGTGCAGTTGGGTTTAATGCAGCAAAACGGTTTTCCTTCACTAAAACTTTTAAAATATTGTTTCAGAAACTGCATTTCTTAGGTCTATATATAGAGAATTTAAAATATTTTCTTTTCTTTCATCAGCTATGAATTAATACATAATATGTACGATTATTCATTAAATAAGATATTCCTTAATATACCACTTTATTCGCAATATGATTGTTCATTACATAATTTATAAAAAGCATTATCGCAAATAAATACAAATTAAGTAAGAAATTATTTTTTATTGACGAGGATTTGATAGTTCAGTTTTGAAATGAGAAAAGTAATTAATCTTATCTTGTGACTTCTTTTTCATTTTAAGGGTTTTGTTGCTATTTGTATATATAATTTTTGGGTTTTTTTAAATATATTATTCTTATAAATAAATATAATGAAATTTCGAATTCCTCATGTTTTAGATATAGGACGTTCATAATAAATTAATTATATTTTCAATAATGATTATTTTATATTAAGTACACACTTTCATCCGCTTATTAAGTTTTCATAATTTATCGATAAGCAGATCAACTTGATAACAGAAGATAACTTGTAATCATTTGAAAAGAGTTTTAGAGTCTTAAATTCAATAATAAACTAAGTAAAAAAATAAAAACATATTACCAAATACAACTAGATTTTAAGAACATCTGTGATTCAACAATATCGAATAAAGTCGTATTTGCTTTATTAAATTATTTACAATGGAAAAACTAATTGATGCATCTAATTAATTTGTTTATTAACATGAATTTATTAATCGTGTGAATACATTTCGATTTTTCAGATGTCTTTAGACTCTTATACGGAACATAAAGCAATTCCCAAAAACAGAATGCGCAATTAAAGAGGAATTAAAAGTAATCAATGAGCCTAAGGATGAATAAAATAAATTTGTTTAAGTCAATGGCATTTATTAAAGCTTTGAAATAATCTGGAGCAAAAATTAAGGTTGAATTTAAATAATTTTTTTCTCGAAGTAAGAATATCAGCATATAAAATAGAAGATAGAAAGAGAAGATGACTTTTGAAGTGCAATTTATTTCAAAGGAAGCATTTCGCAGCAGAAGAGCTAAAACTTTTGCCGTTTGTTCAAGACAGAACCGCGACTTTTTCTTCCCATTAAAAAGCCTTTTCTGGGTAGAAAATTTCTATTTCGAGCATGCTTAGCGCATTAAAAGGGGAAGGTGGAAGGGAAAAAAAAAAGAAATTCACACTAATAAGCCCAACTGCTTCCTATACATTCCCACTCACAATTCTATATTATATGGGGAAAAAAAGAAATATATATTAAATTTGAAATACTAAGAATGAAAGGAGAAAGAGAAGAGATGCAAAGGCGGAAGTATGAAAGAAAAAGAGGAATAAGAAAAGGAAGAATTTGAGGAAAGAAAATCCCCCTCCCTCCCCTTTTCGAAAAAGCTTTCGAATTTGCTGAACAAGTGGATTTTAAGTATTTGAAAGCCGCCAACTGAAATAAAACATTTTTGTTTCCCAGGACGATGGATTTTGCCAAAATAGAGGAAGTCCCCCCCCCTCCTGCTTTCGAAACTCAGCTGATCGACCTTCGTAGGAAAATGAAGAAAGAAAATAAGAAAAAGAAAGGACAAAAAGGGAAAATAAAAAACGATCTTTATTGATCACAAAAGACTATCTAAGCCACGCGCACTCATTTCACCACGACATTCATTAAATCCTAATAATCTTCTCTCTCAAAAGCTCGAAACAAATAAAGGTAGAGAGAATGTGGTGGGAAATACGGCTGTGAGAGTCAAAAGGAAGAAAAAGAAATAAAAGAAAAGACAGAAATCAACGAGAGAGAGAGAGGGAGGCTTTCAATTTAGATTTCCAGCTGCAAATTACTTCACTTCGCTAAGTGCCTAAAAGAGTGTCCACAAAACTCGTTAATCAGATTCGGGTAGATATGCGATATGGAAAATGGATTTCGACTGAATATAAGAAAAATTAATTGAAGCCGATCTGAAATTTAATTCGATAAATTAAGTCAATGCATCAAAATTATATTTGAGTTCTTGTTTAATCCAATTAGTCAGCGTCATTTTAAATACTTTTAACTTCTCTCCATCGCACTTTATTTCGGATTATTTTGATAGTCACAGCCTATTAACAGTAACTGAAGGAGAAGAGTTAAGCCTCGATGATTAGACAGCGACTGAGTCAGCAAGAGTCGAAATTAATAATCGGTTTTTATTCCTTGTTATAAGAATTTAATTAAGCAACCGATGATCGCATATTATTTTTTTTCTCCTGAAAAGTACTAATTCCCCTGAAGGTTAAAAAAATGCACTTTTCCCCCTTGATTTGTTTTTACACGAAAATCCTGTGCTCAGAATTTGATAGCCATAGCGATACAGAAAACATTCAAAGAATCTTATAAATAGGTTTGATAGAATTAAAGTAATAAGAATAGTCTTAGAAAAATCGGAGCAACTAGAATCAAATTTCATTCACGAAATTAGAAAAACAAGTCAAGCGCTTAAACAGTATTTATGATAACATTTGTAGAAGAGCTCGTACATATCAGAAGCAATATTAAAATGGAAATATCTTTCTCTAAGGTAAAAAAAAAAGGGGGGGGGGGGTCTTTTTTCGAGGTAAAAAAAGAACTAATAAACGAAGTCCAGGGACTGCTGATTTATGTGGGTGAGCGTCAATCAGTTTTATTCCTTAGAATTGAATTTTTTTTTTGTCACACATACTAGTTTATGATCATTCTTCCGATTTTGTAAAATTTTAATTTACTTTCTATTTTAGTTTATTTTTATTTTATTTTCTTTCTTTCTCTTAACTTTTATTTTATTTTATTCAAAATTTATTCTGTACAATATGTGATGCAGTCTATTTTGCCTTTTTTTTTAAACTTTATTTTCATGTCTATAATACCAGTACATGCCTTTACACAGTCTTTATGCCTTTCAGGATAGGAAAGTTCCTTTGCTTCTAAATTGTAAGCAAGATTCTAATAGTTTAAAACATAAATATAAATTTTAGGAAACATAATTACTTACGTATGCTGTATGAAGGAAATGGAATACATACCTAAAAAAAAAGAAGAAAAATAAATATAGTTTTATAATTCACTGGAAGAAAAAGGCCATAGAAGATTACAATTAGAGTAAAATAAATAATATGATCAAAAGAGCATGAAATTAAATTAGGAATTTCAATTACCATATCCGTTATTCAAAGAATCTACGTGAAATTTAAGGATACTATATAATAATAATGAAACATTAGATCCTAATCCAGACAGTAACGTTATTTTTTTTTCACTTGCAAAACAAACGCATCAGCGGAAAGACGAAATTACACCAATTCATCTTCCACACGACAGCCATACTAAATATTCATTACAAGCCAAGCTCATTTTATGCTTTCTGCACAAGACTTTCTAAAAACCAAAAAAATTTCATCTTAGTGCTATCCTAACAAAACATTGAAATTAAGTTACTTTAAACTTAATTTGCAAAAATCAACAGATCTTCGCATTCTTACTCAATTTTTCAAACTAATAGAAAAAAGATTCATTAAATTTGTTTTCACGATAAGATTTTATTAGATCAGGGTTATTTATATACAATGCATGTGCGATCTTTGTCAAAATGAAGAAAATATGCCGACTTCATTTACCTCAAAATATCGATAAATAAATGTGAATGTGGAATGTTATTAATGACAAATATTAATAAATCGAGTTAAAATAGATACACCACAAATTTTTATTAAAATTTTAATAACTTAAAAATGAAGCTAAAATTTTTCCGTTTTTCTCCAATAATTTTCAATAATATTATTGCAAAAAGCAAATATATCCATTTAAAATTCTAAAATTATCGTTTTAATTACACCAATTTAATTGCCGTGCAATTCTTTCATGAATTTTGATAATTTTTAAAACATAGATTTTATTGCTAAACCGTTTCCATAATGTTATCATACATATAATCGTTTGTTTTTCTACTACTTTTGAAAGCTGTTTCTTTTAATTATCTGCACAGTTTATACGTACAATCAGAGCGTGAAATTATATTATCGTAAAAGACAGCACGCTGATTGAAATAGATTATCCAAACAAGAAAAATTTTAATGGCAATATGAACTCATGAAAAGAGAACTCTATTTATTTGAAAAATTCATACACACAAACAAAATAGATGTGAAGATATTAAAATAATACGGATTTAATGATTATCACCATTCGATGCTTAAAAAAAAAAGAGATTGTTGAAAAAATCATGAACATCAAATTATACATAAGATATTTACTTAAAATTGCATGCAACTATTAATACTAGCGAACCAGCTGGTCACTAAAGAAGCTAATTGATAATAAAATTTCGGGAAATAAAGATGAAATTCATTCGAAATATTTAATATTTTATGATTACGCACATTTTCCTCATGAAATTAAAATAAAACAGAGCAAATTAAATTTCAAAAATAAATAAATTTCATTTAAAGATTCATTTTTTTCCAAAAACAATAATAAGATAATTTCCATTTAAATATTCATGATGTCCCTGCAATTCTAGACGCTTTCTTTATCTTCAGCCTCCCAAAATTTAAAACATTATAAACACAACTGAGCATGTGCAGAAATTTAAAAAAAGTAACGCGTCACGTTCATTATTGCAAGCATGTAATTAATAAAAATCTATATATTTCCAGAAACATCGCCAAACATACATTTAGAAATTTTAAGAATAAACATAAAAATAGTGAAAAAGCTACGAAAGAGAGAAAATGAGGAGAGAATAATAAATTCATGGAATCCATGAAAGAACCGACACCATTTCAAACATTTCCCACCCATTCCTCATTTTTTTTTTTAAATTCTGAGTTGAGTTTTTAAATTTATCTGAAGGAACGGGATGATAAAACGTCGTTTTCGCAATACTAAACAGAAAAATATTTGTCTTTTGAGAAAAAAATTATTGGATCCAATATTTAGCATCGTTTATATAGTATTACTTAAAAAAAAATTAAGATGGGATTTTTTTAATCTGATGCATTTGTACAGAAAAGTTATAAATTTGACAAAGTCAACTCAGAATTTATATAATATTACTGTGAGAAAAATAAAACTGAAGACATTTTGCTTAGACTCATTTGTTAATATAATTAAAAACGTTGCATAGGACACACAATTTCCAATTCTCGTCCTTCTCATTTCCTTGCTTATAAAGTAAGCAAACAAACAAAATTTAATCTTTAAAACATTCTATCTCGAGATTATAATAAATATCCACGTTTAAAACCTTTCTAAATACTAAATACACATTTTTGCAAACGAACTATCTATCGGTTTATAAATGCAACTCAAAACGGAATAAGGTAAACGGCTGAATTTACTATTTTATCTTTAAAGAAAATCACTGAATTCGATCAAATGTTGGATGAATTCCTTCATACATATAATCTGTTCCTCTGTCAAAACCTGTGCTTGGGAGTATGATAATGCAACCATTTAGACAAATTAGCAATTTGTTTTATTGCCAGATTTGTATATCTGAGTTATTTTAGGGCTATATCTACCAAAAGAATGTCTGTTCTATTTGCTTGTTTATTCATGTGTATATAAACGAAATGAAGTCAAAATACAACAAGTTATATATTTTAGTTTTCTAATAATCAAATTTTACTTTCTTTCAACACCTATATTATATATTACATAACAATGAACTCCAAAAAACTGAATATCCAAATAATCGAAGTTTGGCAAAGATTTGCTTCACACTGTAACCGAAATTCGTGACGCGAAACAGGATCACGCGTAGTTAAATCTTACAGGCGAGGGAAAAGACCCATTAATTCTGGAAATGATTAAAGGACAGACATCCTTCGACAAAAGGGTCTAATTAGTACTAAATAATTTCAGAATTTCATAATCCAAGGGTCAGATTTGATGAGATGAGCCGGAAAAGCGAGACGATAATAGCACGTCTTCCCACAAAAGGGACCATCACTGCAATCTCTTTGCAGCACCTGGATTCGAATATTAATCAAGTTTGCAACTCAAAAGCCACAAGAGGCTCTGAAGTTTCAGGTCTTAAGTTGCGGAAAAGTGCCGTTGGAACGAGATACTTGGTTCGAAGAAATTTTAAGAAGCATCTCATACGGAAACTAAAGAATGACACAAAACAGTAAGACCTCGCTATGGCAATTATTTAATTAGTTCATATCTCTCCGACTTATGAACGCAACTATTTCTCAAATGAGTTTGCAAAACAAAATATCAAAGCAGTAAGCCTCTGGAGCATACGAGACGCCGCTAATTAAAGCAGGGAAGATGTGAATGTATGTTTATTTTTGCGAGATTCATGTAGATGGAAAATATAATTTATAATTTAATAGTATTATCCGTTTCCTTTCATTTAATTCGTTACATTAACGCTCTATTTTACTGCAACTTTATTTTTTAATGAGTTGAATGTTACAATTTTAAGGTACAATCAGATGATATCAATGAATTTAATGAATCAACCTCACAGTTTGACGCTGAAAACGAAGTAAGCCTCGCAAACTTGTTAACTGAAAGACATCAAAATCAAAAAATATAATGTGCACGAATCTCTAGAGTGCAGAAAATAATTGTATGAACAAATATGACTGGAAATGAATCTGATATGTAAAATTAAACCAGATTTATACAAGAGTAAAATAAGGCATTTCAGAGAGTAAACCAAGAGTAAAATAAGGTATTTTAGGGATGCAAAATTCGAATTATATTCTTATAATTAATTACAGATGGGATTTGCATGGCTTAGTTTATCGTATAAATTTGAACTGAGAACTCGGAAAATTGCATTCTTATAGTTCGTTATTGATGAAATTGCATGGTAAGCTTTTTAGATAAAAATCTGATATTTTGCGAGTTTTATTTTGATTTCATTTTAATTTTGGTTACAAAGTGTTCAAACCAGTAAAACAAACCAAAAAACCATAATAAAAAAATGTATATGGAGTATACACAATGTCATTGCTACTGTATAATGTTATATTTTACAGCACATTTCAGACTAGAAAGAAGTACATTCCCTAAAATATATTCAAGTTTCGCTTAACACAGTTCTGATACAACACGAAGCTAATTGTCCGTGATATAATCAGATTGAATGCAAGTTCAATTAAAATATATCGTCTGAATTCTTTTTATTTTGTAGTTGTTGAAAGAAGCACGTATTGGCGGAAATTCAGAAACTTCAACTTCTAATGTACTTTAAATTGAGGTTCGAAATAAGATAAGAGACTATTTAAATTACTATTCTAGAGACAGACAAACCATTTCAATCTATAAGTTTGAAAGAAGGCTTAAATTTATAAATAAAATCAACTAATAAATATAAAACGTGGATGAATAACTAAACAACCTCTCACTAAAAAGCTTTGGAGTTCAGACAACAAATAATTGTTTTGCATGCAAAAACTTTACGGCTATCTTCTCTGTACAACCACAAATAAGCATAAAAATAAATGCCACACGCTTTAAAGCCCCATGTCTAAATACACGCACTGCAGAGCAATCAACAATTTCTATTTCACTATCACAAAGAACTTTAGCCGGTGGAAACTAACATTCGTCTCGATGAGGAAATAAAACAATATACAAATCGATGTCTTAACGGCAAGGAGTTTCAAGCCTTGCGAAGCAGTTAACTGGCATTAGAAAGGCATTCAGAGAATTCATTTCCAAAATTTTCAGGTACAAAAATAAACGAAGGGTAGATGGTGCTTTTAGGGTCACGTTCAAAACCCTGCCCATCTAATCAATTAAAGAGCAACCAGACAGTAAATAATGGCAGAGCGTTCTAGAAGAAGGGTTTCCAATCACGCTATGCTTAGAAAAGGGGGTCGTGAAGTTTTATTCTGTAAAGACTAAAAGTAAAAATTTTTTTAAAAAAAAATAAAAATAAAGAGGTGGGGAAGGGGAGAGAATCAAGATAAAAACAAAAAGAAAAGATTTTTCCTTCATCGTACAAAGGAAAAGGTTTTGCATTATGGAAACGACAGATGTTCCAACTGGATTTTACGACTACTGTTCTTCAGACCTATATTTCAGGAAGATGAGTTACAGCCATAAATGCAGCGCTGGGATCCTCGATCAATAATACGGATAACACCATTTCTCCTCATTTCTTTTTTCCGCATGCTGTATGCGATACTCCTATGTATAGACCGTTTCATCAAGATAAAGCAACAAGTAGTAGAAGTTACATGTATAAGTAAGTAACCATTATACCGAAAATGAATGGTTGTTGGTAGTGCTTTCAGAATATGGCAGAATTTTAAAAAAATGTACTGCCACTGAATGAAAGAGTTATCGACTGGTTTAAAGAAGAAAAATATTGAATTATTTCCACGACCTATAATCTTTCAACTTTCAAGTCTGGAAGGGAGGGGGAGGAAATGCGAAAAAAAAAAAAAGAAAGAAAGAAAAGAAAGATGACGTAAGTCTATATTTATAATAATAAAACTAAGAAATAATTTAAAAAAAAAAACGAAAATTCATTATCAACGTGACTGAAATGTCATTACAAAATATATTTAAAAAAAAAAGATGCAATATTGCAATTAATAATAACCTTAAATGAGTCCTTCTTGCTGTTAAAACAGATATCCTCTTCATTTCATTAAAACAAACAGAAAAGGCAATACCATTCTATTATTGAGTTCGGATCGCAATCAACGGTGTTTAGTTCGTAACGAGTCTATTTTATGCTTATGGTTCAAAATTTTTATGCGGTCGCAGAGATTAAATGACAGTTTCAGCATCGGTGGGCCACCGGTTTGAGACAAGATTTCATCAACGAAACGTAGTATATGAGGATGTGATGTGAGTCGAAAGGGGTAAAACGTTCTTTTGATAGTGCGGTGTGAAAGTTTGGTGAGGGAATGAAGGTGTAGTTCTCATCACCTGACTGTCATTTAGAATTAGGAGGGTGTGTGTGTCAATATGGCATAATAGCAAGATTTTGACTTCAGAGGCGGCAGGCTCATTATTCTCAACCCGATTTCCCGAATTACTAACAAAGTGGATCTGGTGTATGTTCAATCTAAGTCAGCAATGACCTGTTACTGGTATGGTGTGGAAGTTTGGACAATGGAGGAGAGGAGGACTCAAGACGGTTCAAATTTACAAGGTCTATAAGAAAAATTATTCTTGCTTAAAAATAGGAAGTAGATATCGCTAAACTAACTTAACCAAATTAGAATTACGAGACTTATTTCCAAGAAGAAATCGTTTAGTTAAAAAAAAACACACACACATTTAAGTCTTTCTAAATTTAACCATGTGAAACCTTTTGAAAAACAATTAGTACATTTATAAAAAGTAATTTTCAATTGGTGGTTTAAGAAAATGCGTATTGCGAATTTAGATGAGAACAAAGAATTCTACAATAAACCATTATTTTTCACCACAACCTATTTGTATCGTATACAAGGATAGAACGGTATACAATCTGCGAATTCGGAGAAAAATCCATTAAAAATAAATACTAAATGCTTAAAAATTAAATAAATAGGATATCATAAAAATCAGTGATTTACACTTTTAGTAATAGATAATATATTATTCAGTCACATTTCAGAGAGAATTTCAAAAAAATTACAAAAAAAATCCTAAAAGAAACCCATCTTTTCTTAACGGTCAAATAAGTTAGAATAAAAAAAAACTTTTATATTGAACAACATGAATAAATATAAATTAATTAAGGAAAGAATTTTTATATTGATTAAAATTCAACTATGCAAAAAGAAAAAGCTCGAAAACACGCCAAGATGTGATCTCATTAAATATTAATTCACGAAGAGAAAAATATATGAATGAATTTTAAGTTCTAACGTAAATAAATTACTTTTAGAGCAGATGACTTTGAATGGTATTGCTGGTAAAAATAATTTGTTTTTTATTTCCGTTAGTTAAAATTTTTTAGAATTCTTTTTTTTGTCAAGTGAAATATAAGTGATAATATTTTATAAGTGAAAAAAAAAAGAAAAAAAAACGCTTTAAAAGAGCCATGAGGTACAAAAAACTAAGAACACTACCGTAAAATGAAGCTTTAAACAAATTTCCAAAACCAAAATTTTATTGCATTACTAAGCAACTCTGATATAAAAATTAGTCATAATAATTTAACATGTTTCTTAAAATAATTTTGCGATTTAAAATAAAAGCTATAGTGTGTGTGTGTGTGTGTGTGTGTGTGTGTGCGCGCGCGCGCGCACAGCAAATATTCTATTCAGATGAAAAAGATGTTTGGTACTAAAACTGAAAGCTAGTAATCATAATCTGTAATACAGCAGAAAAATTCTAAGTTCCGATAAATAAAGCACCATAATTTCAGAAGGATACTCTCCATACAAATAAAATACTTGAGGATTATCTCCAAATTCTTTAATTTAAAAACAAAATCAACGAATTCTGAATGTATGAAAATGAAATGATAAAAAGAATACTCATAATTCCAGATCTTAATAATCTTCAAATTTTTTAAAGTTTGGTTTAAAACCTTCGAAATAATAATTCAAGATAATGAAAAAAAATTTAAAGAAATACAGGGGATAAGCTTTGAGAAAAGATATAAAACTTCGCCTTTCGTCTAATTTAATAACGTAACAGACGCCATAGAAATATGTTTCAAGAAGAAATGATCAAAACATTTGCACATTTTGAAACCACATTCTTCTTTCCACCCTCAGTATAAATAATAAGTACAAACTGATGACCTGGGAGTTAAATAAAGAGACAGTGCATCTTTTCATAACAGCGCGAACGAGGGCGTGCGCAAACTCTCTCTTTCGCACACACACACGCACACACACACACACACACACACACCGAAAATGTTGAAAGGAAAGACGTTAGACAACGAAACGTTAAAAACGTTAGACAACGAAAACTGTTGAAATTCAGCGAATTAATAATTAAAAATGTTGAAAAACCAGCGATTCAATAATTAGAAACATTGAAAAATGGAAAAAACGCAAAAGGAATACAACTTAGCTGAAAGGTGCAAAAACTTTTTTTCCATCTACTTTAACAATGTAGCGGATATCGAGGAAATATATTTTACGGAGAAATGTTCTACACATCTGCACACATTTATGCTGCATTCCTCCTTTCCAACTTACCACCATCAGAATGAATAATACATACACACAAATGATCCACGAGTAAATTGAGGCTGCGCATATCTGAAGTTCACAACAGCGAGCGCGCAAACATACACACAAAAAGGAAAGATACGATTCTCTATAAAAAACAGATACAGAGATAAACGAAAAATGAGGAAACTCAGAAGAATCAGGAATCATTGATCAAATTCGTTTCCCTTTTCCGACCTCCCCCCTCTCATCCCCCGAAAAAAAGACGAAATCAATGACATCCATGACATGAGAGATGCGTTGCGTAAGATAAATATCACAAAGCCAATAAAACTGACAGGACTCTGTTTTTGTAACCGACATGGTGAGGATGTAGGTGACGGTGTAACTTTGCCACCTGCCGTTCCAAAATCCCAAAATCTATTCCTCGCACTGGGAGGTAAGGTCTTTTTTAATATTACTACTGATATGAAAATGAAGCAAGCCCCTGTTTACAGAAACATTTTCTGCTGCATTTTAACACAACTTTTAAGAAAATAAACGTATCGACTGACTTCGAGCAGCAAGTTTAGTTTTTGAAACTCTATTTTTTTTTTTATCTCCATGTGCCAGTTATTTCTTTGAAAATGTATACAAAATCTAAATATCTAAAACTGAACAAATCATAACCTACTTTTAAAAAAAAAGGAAATTATCAAAACAATACCATTTTTTTTAGTTTTTTGCTAAGGTAATAATCCATCCTTTACTGTTGTTACAACCAGTTATTTCCATACAATATACCCATAACATTCACAAATAAGAATTTAATCTGGAAGAAAATTAATCAGCAATAGAACTGCTTTTAGTAATTGGAAGATATTTTAACATCACACAGAAATTAAAAGCAAATTTGCACTGTTGCAATTATCACAATATGTTTTACGCAAAACATCGAAATAGTTCCACTAGCTCACTTGCACATATCAAACTTTCTCATTGTCCTTACTTTTGTATTGCATGTTATTTAATAAATTTGTAAAATCTTTATTTATATAAAGCTCAATGTGTGCGTATTAGCGCTCTACAGGCCAGACTGTTCGACCTACAGCTACTAAATTTGGCACATGCATACCTTGGAGATCGGGAATGTGCACCTGGGGTC
>JAPMOR010010990.1:162059-228286 GCA_026543865.1 Argiope aurantia
TTTTTTTTTCCCCACGCTAAAGAGGATAGGCTTAAGAAATTTTCGGCAGATTATTTCAAAGGATTCTGTTTATTTTTTTAGTGTTTGATGCATTTAAAACTAAACATTGTTAATTAATCGATCTGTTCATGATGAATCTTAGAAAATGTTGTTGAAAACTTCTTGAGATATTATATAAATTAAGAAAAATATTCTTTAGTGTCCATAAGGTTTAAATACTCAGCAACTCTGTTTTCAATACTCATATTTTTAGAAAAATGCTTCATTTCAGTAAAAAAAAAATATTATATTAATTGCAGTTTAATCATTTCCACTTTAATTTAAAGCATAAATTCTACAGGAGCTAACAGAAAATTAGAGAGATACATATTACGTTATGGCTGAAAGTCTTTATAATATTATGAATGAATTATATGACTATTAAAATTTAAAGTTTTAAAATATTTCAATAAAGAAGCAATTAAAATGGGAGTTCCATAAAATATTTAATTATTAAAATTTTAACGTGCATTAAGATTGGCGAACAGCCTAACGGATGCGGACTTGATTTAAATTATTTTTAGGATAGTTTTATGCTTTTGTAATTAAATTGTATTTATGTTAGTCATATATTTTTTGTATATGCTTATAATTTTAAGTACATTGTTTTTTAAGTAGTTTTTTTAACATGTTTTCAACCGATTATTTTAAACGATTCTATTTATTTTCTTAGTGTTTGATGCATTTAAAATCAAACATTGTTAATTAATCGATCTGCTCATCTGAGAAACTTTTGTTGACAAATTCTTGAGATATTACATAAATTAAGAAATATATCCTTTAGTGCCCATATGGTTTAAATGCTCAGTGACTCTGTTTTCAGTAATCATATTATTAAAAAAATGCTTTGTTTCAGTAAAAAATATTATTATATTAATTGCAGATTAATCATTTCCACTTTAATTTAAAGCATAAATTCTACGGGAGCTAACAGAAAATTAGAGAGATACATATTACGTTATGACTGAAGCCCTTTATAATATTATGAGTGAATTATATGACTATCAAAATTTGAAGTTTTGAAATATTTTAATGAAGAAGCTATTAAAGTATTAATTAGATAAAATATTTAATTATTAAAATTTTAACGAGCATTAAGATTGGCGAACCGGCTGGTGGCCAAAGGCGGCTAGTATTATAATAAAACAAAATCATTTTATCATCTGAAGTTTTTAAAAGTTTAAAGGAAAATCTCAGTTAAACGAAACGATTTTTATAAATCAACAAGTTTTTTTTCATTAGTTATAGATAATTTTTAAAGAATAATATAAAAGATTAAAACGTTGCAAGGGCAACATGATAACAAATAAAATGGCTTGAAATAAAAACAATTCCATTCAACATGAACGGCTATGATAAACACTGTCTCTATGTATAGAAAAAATGTAATAATTAAATATTATTTAATTAATTGTCGCGGAACTTTTCTTAAAATATTCTTAATGCGTCGTTGCATTTCTAAGCAAAATATGAAGAAATCTGTTTCGATAATTAGGTTTCCATTTTATCAAAAAGGAGGGAAATGGTATTTCAATTTCATTTATATACACAAAAGAGTTTCTCAAGAAATTTACTAAACAGAATATCCAGAAATCTTCATTTTCAAATAGACAAGTTAACAACATACTCAAGTGCAAAATTTCCATAATAATAGATATAATGAAATGGTTTCTGTATGCATTGTTGGACTGAATCTGATTTCAAGGAATTCCTATGTTTAGCCCGCTAAACTAAAAAGAAAATTTTATGTTTATGTATTAAAAGGGAATGAAAAGTAAGCAGAAATATTTCCTAGTCTAGACGACAAAGAAAAATTTTGATTTCTGTCCAATGCAGTAACAAATTTTCAGAAAACCCAATTTTAAAATATGGTATCCAGCAGAGATTCCCAGGAACTGAAAATTTTCGTATTAAAAATATTAAAACCAATTCAATTTCTCAGCAGTGCAATTTCTTTGTTGCTTTTCAAAGCAATTACTTACAATTTTAAGTATAGAAGGATAAAACCAATTAATATCTTTGTTTGCAATTATTCTATTTCAGTTTAATAATTAGCCATTAATAATAATATGTTATTAATATGCTTTTTAACTACAAAAAGTTACAGATTGATGGACTATTTTAATCGATTATATTTTATTATAAATATAATAAAATATCGAAGCGTAACTATTAAAAATGTTTATTAAAATTTATTAATTTTTATTAATATGAACAATTTCAATTGAAATATATTTTAAATTATTAACTTTAGCAGGCAACCAAACAGCATCTCAAAAGAATATATAAAATGTAATAAAAGAAAAATTCAAAGAATTTACACCATTAAAATGAGACTTTACTGAAATTTTGATTGTATTTGATAAACAATTAACCACTCCCATTTTTATAAACAAATCTCGCATATTAAATGTCTTTAAATTTTTAAAAACTTATTAAGGAAATTTTGAACACAAGCGCAAAATAATCTGTAAATTAAACGGATGTTTCATTTGAATATAAGATTACGAAACGTAAATATAATTAATAAATTAAAAAGATGTAACAAAAATAACGTTGCAGTTTTGAAAACTAAAAATTAGTCATTAAAATATTACAAATGCATACGCACTTAAGTTTAAGAAATTGATATAGCTTTTAACATGTAAATTTTTGCGGATCTTAATATTACTTTAAACCAAATAAATAATTAACGAGTTTAAAACAAAATCTTTTTTTAAAAATCGTGCTTTTATCACAAAAAAAAAAATCGCAACTGTGTATATGTTCTTTTAGTTCACGAATGCTTCTCATTAAAAAAATCAAAATCGTACGTGGATTTAAAATAATTATTTAAAAATAAATGTTTATTTCATTTGAGAACAGTAAATACACAATACATATAATAAATTAATAAAAAGCATTTACAAATGTAGCTGCAATAACAATTAAAAAATTAAACAAATCGCTTTTAAAAGTTTTCTCTCTTAACTTACAGATGTTTAACAGTCTTAAATTAAATTTTCAAAGTGAATTAATGGACAAAACTGGAAATTTTCCTAGTTGTCATGCACAAATATATTTCAAACTTTCATAATCATAAAAAGTTTGATTATGAATTGTTGATGATTATTGATTTGAGCACGAAGAAGTTCTGATTACGTTTAAATTTCTCATACAAAAAGAAAATGATTTTCTCCTCTAATTATAACAAAAATAAGTTAAAAGTTAAAGTCGCTAAGGAAAAAATTTCCCACAGTGAAAAATTCAGAAAAACAGTAAAAACTCAGGAAATTTTCCTCAGTCTTTTAGTTTCAGTACGAAAACTGCCTTTTAAAATTTAAAATGTGTAGACGCATGTAGGTAATGGAATAAAACATGGAATGACATCTAAAGTATTTACAGTCACTCAATACGTTTTGAATAAATCAGAGGATCATTAAATCAGAAAATATATTTCAAATTTGAGATGTTAATTTTTTTAACTCGTAATAATACCAGATTTCGAGTTTCATTTGTTAATTTAAATAATGGTAAATTAACTATTAAATTACAATGAAGCAAAGCTATAAGGGAATAACCGCCTTAAAAAATATCCTCAACTACTAATTATAATAACGCTAATTAACATATTTACTTTTAAATCTTTAAGTATACGAATCGAGTATGACTGAACTTGAATGCCATTTCTAATCTCATTATTAGAACGAGCTTAAAAATGAAAGTTGTATCTAGACAAAACCTTAATTATTTCCCAATATCAAATTTATAATAAATTGAAATTCATTTCAGATAAAAACTATAAAAACAAGAAACAAAATATTGGTAAAGAAAGACGATATTAAATTTCGAACTAATTAGCAAGACATTTCACAATGTAACAACTTTTATGTTGCGTACTACAACAATAATTCATCAGTACCAAAAACAAAATAGTTACGGGCGATGATTTTTACTCTAATCAATAAATTGAGCAAGCTATCAATCTCAAATTTATTTCAAGTTACATCAGAGAACAAATAGACAAGAAAGGAAAAAGTTAATTTTCTCGTAGTTGATCCAGGATTAAACCAAAAAAAAAAAAATCCCGGAAATTTTTTTCTTTAAACTTCGGAATCCAATCAGAAGCCCCTGGTGATCTAAAGCACTAACACTTTACATTAAAGCAAACCATAAATTCCTTTTCAAAACAAACAGTAACTTTGGTACGACACGAAAAGCAACGATTGCGAACAGATACCGCCTAAATTGGATTAAAAGCGAAAACACGAGTATTTTAACTTTAGTGACCGGAAAATGGGTCATTCCGTAAACTTGAATTAGAGGTTGCCCGGGTAACGGGCTTTTATAGGCCCCAGACACAGTATTTAGTGGGGAAGAGAAACAGTGAAAATCGAATTAGCTCAACCGAGCGAGTACGAAAAACAATTTTGTTCCACATATTGTAGTTATGGAGCCGTGAACGTTAGCCTGACCTTCCGGACCAAAGTATTTCAGCTTCATTAAGCCGCCAATAACCGTGCCGCGCTAGTTCTGACCGATGATTCCCGAGGTGGACGCTTATCATGTTCATCGGTCGACATCGAGGTAAAAGTTACCTCCCACAATATTTAATAAATAAATGGTGGGACATTCGAGCACATACAGAGGATAGCAGTGCTTCCGAAGACATCGGCGGGGAAAAAAAAAACATTCACGGATTAATTTTCTGGGATGCTTCATATGGCCCGTGTACAAAGGCAATTTCTGACCTTCATACTGACATTGTTCTTCGCTAAATGTTAAACCTCTATTTTGTTTAGCAGCAGGGTATATAAAGAGGATTCTTATGCTGCGGGTCACGATCCAAAATGGGACTTCGCAAATAATACTGGAAGAAGGAGATGAAGCATTTCATTTCTTTCTTTTTGTAGATGATTCCGCAATTCGTACGCAAAAGTTATTAAAATATTTTTTCGACATAAAAAGTATTTTTTAATTGATAATATTAAAATTGTCCAACTAAATCTGTTTTTTTTTATGATTAGTTGTGTCCGTTTATTATTTATTTGATTAGATGCCATGCAAATAACGCAAGGAAAGTTTCCTTTCTGCTCGAAAAGAGTTGTTGTTCATTTATTATTATTCATTTATTTTCAGATTAGGTGCCACGCAAATAAAGCAAGGAAAAAAAATTTTCCACCCGAAAAGAGAGTTGCGAGAACAAAAAATGTTTGCTCGAAGGTAAATAACTCATTTCATAACATATAATAAAAGAAAATATACAAATAGAAAAAAAAATATTTCAATTCAATTTCAAGAAAGTTATATTATTTTCGTGGAGAAACAAGCGGAAAGATATTAGTACAGATGAGAGATTTGCTAGGATTCATTTTGGTAAAAATTTCTTCCCTCCCAAATTTTGACACTCGCCTTTTTGCTCCTCGCTTAGAAATGAACTTAATAAACCTTTCCACATGAGTAAATACAAAACTGCTGCTTCTTCTGTACGCCAAGTGAAACAAAACTAATTTTAAATGAAATTCGCAGAGATTCATCATTTCGCGAATGTACCAAGAAAATATTTTGTAATTTATACTTTTTAAATAACAACGTTTTTAATCACTGAGCAATAAAGTAAACAATTAATCTGCCATGAATAAGCATTCAAATCGTACGTTATTTCAAATATATGTGGACACTTAGACTATGGGAGAAAAAAAAAGAAAAAAAGAAGGAGAGAAGGGAAGCAGAAAAAAAAAAAAAGAAAGAAAGAAAAAGAAAACTCTATTAGATTGGACCTGCGAATTTGTTGTTTCCTCTATTACTTTCTACAACTGACAATTTTTTCTTTTAAATTCTCATTTCACGAATGTGAGCATTCATCGTAAATAAAAGTCTTCCTAATAATTTCTGATAAATTTCCTACCATGAAGTTAAATAGCAACACATCATTAGTTTCATGTTCAGCGTATACAGATCTTTTTGCTCTTGAGGATTGTTTTATGAAAAGTAGAAATAACACCACCAAATAGGAATATTTAAGGATTCATCTCACAATTCTAAGGGAATTTTTCGCGTTTTTTATACAAGAAATTTAAAAAAAAAAATGTTAAACTATTCGTTTTTATATCTATCACAAAATTAATCCTATTTTTCAAAGTTGCTCTGAGTGGGGGGGGTAGGGGGAGGGATTTCTTTTAAGGAAAACAAAAAAATAAATAGCTTTCAAAAAAGAAATTCATGCACGCTTAAAAATCAATTTCAACGGTGCACATCCCTTTTCTCCCCCCCCCCTACACACACAAATGCTTAATCCGATAGAAACAAAAAAAAATGAGGAGTTAATTATTTTCTAAATTTTAAGAATCTAGATAATGATGGGATGTTAGGTCATTAAGACGTAAAACACGAGCTAGAATTTAAAAATACGTTAATCCTCTTTTAAAAAAATCATTATTAAAATGAACGAAGAGAAAATCGTTTACAAATATAGCGAAATACAAATTTTTAAAAAAGTTACCTTCCAGGGGAAAAAAAGGAAGGGGCAAAAGAACCGTATGAATCAATGAAATAATACATCTAAGCAGCAATAAAGTTTCAAGTTGAGGATTCCAATGATAAAAAAAAAACGAATTCTTAAAAGTAAAAAAAAGGATCTATTTTCAGTGAGCATCTCATGAAATATAAAAAGGAAAATTCGATATTCTTTTTTTCTTCCGTTGGCAATGACTTTTTAAAAATATTAAAAGCTTATTGAACATGTATAATTCAAAATTTATAATTTTTTGTAGGCTGATTCCACCTTCCCCCAAAACTAATAATTTCTTATTGATAGCAAGACTTCTGATTTAATATCAGAATTCTAACGAAGAAAGAATTGAATATATTTATAACAAAATCTAATGACAGGAGTATTTTTCTAAAGTCGTAAGAAAAATGACGAATATAGACCCCTAAAAAAACATTATCCAAAATCTATAGTTTTAGAACTATTGAATCTGAACTGAAAATAGCAGATAATCATTCATAAAGCCTTGAAAAATGATATTTTTATTATTTTATATAAAGTTTTAAAAAATTGAGATTTGTCCCGGCAATTAGCAATATTTCAATCATTTTCAGACGCTGAAGAAAATTCTATAACTTTTTATAATAAAAATATTTAACGAAATAATCTTTGATATTAATAAACGCGAAAATTTAACACTAAAAGACAGAAGAAATTATAGCATAACATAAATATTATATACTTAAATTATAGCTTTAAGAACATTATAGCTTTCAAAGAAATTATAGCTTTTAAAGAACAATTTTTAAATTCCATAATTGGAGAAAGAAGAAAAAGGGGGAGGAAGGGAATATAATTGTATAGTTAATTAAGCGACAACAAATTAACAAAAAGCTAATTCCGAAAAATTAAATAATTTATTTAAAATAGTTACAGAACAGATGATTATTAAGTAAAGAATACAGTAATGGAGAAAAACATATGAAGAAACCTATTAGAAAATGTAAATTCTGAGGTTTGATTATTAACGACATTGTATCTTACGTATAGAAAGATTCAGTTTTACAATTTGCACATTTTTGAATAATGGTTTCCAATACGTTTCCTGTGTTTAGCATTTACAATTCATCAGCTGTCATACCGCCAAAATTGAGTAACATTTTCTTTAAATGCCATTTTATTGGCGGATTGTGTCCGATTAAGATTTTTCTTAAATTCGCGGCATAGATTTTTTCTGGTGGATCACAATATGAGTTGTTATCATGCCGTTTTGCATTAAATATGATAATCACGAAGCCACTTTTCATATGCATTTGCTATTCACAGATCTACTTCAAAATAAAGTCAGGTGTACACATGCGACATATGCCGGACAAGTCATCACCTATTATATATATTATATAGTAATTGGGTAATGCATACATAACTCCGAGTCTGGTTTGATTTTCCTCCGATCTTAATCCGCTAATAAATTGTCAAACATTTCTGCGCCGCGAAAGGTAGGAGTGTAAAGTACAAATGTTATCAAATTATTTCAAGCTCACCTAAGAATTTTTACCTCTGGAAAGCTTCAGTTTGGATCGATACATAGTATTTGCCTTTTTGGGGCATTCCTATTCCATTAATCACAATATCACAATCCATGATTTTTAGTATTATACAACCGCAGACAATAAACAAAAACTATTTTGTTGTAGATTTAATGCAGTACCAATGCAAATTTTCTTCGATTCTTCACATAATTTAATCGACCTCCCCCCACTAACCTTGCCCGGGCTGTAGAGGTATCACTCAAAATATCTCAATCCGATTATATCGTTGTAGTTTTGTTACACATTTTAACCTAATTTGATTGTTTTCAGCTCTGAATGGTACAACAAAAATGAACAGAAATTCCGTTATATATTGGGTGTTAAATCAAATTCCTGCAACTTGTATTAAACAGACATGGTATTCAATTTTATACACAATTGCTTCATATCTTACATACATGACAGACGATTTTTTTGTCGCCTGTACACACACTCTTTTTTCTATTATTACTTGCTGTTGTGTACTTTTTCCTGTTTACGCGTTTTAATTTTCGGGTGATAAATCACTTTTTCCGCCATTCAGTTAGTACGATTGGCGGTTCGCCCGCTAAAAATAATAATTATAAATATAATAACATTTATATAATACAATGGCAAGCGTCCGTTTCAGCTTTAAAATAATTCTCTAAGCTTACAAATTTGATGAGCACTATGAAAAGAATATAATTAATGACATACAAGTTAGAACAACTTCTCCATTTTGCTGACTATTGAACAATCATTTTTAACACATTACAGACAAATAAATATTAATCGATGCATGTAACTTTTGATAAAATTATTTTTTCACCAATATAAAGTTTTGAGGTATTGCATGAAAAACAAAGAAATATAAGCTAAAGCATCTGAATATACAATGCAGCTTAAAATAAAAATATCGCCAAACACAGATTATAAAAATAGGTTTTTTAGAAAAGTTTTTTTTTTTAATTATCCTTTCGGATAAAAACTTTGAGAGACAAATCTACATCATCACATATAATTTTTGAACCAATTATTTTTCCACGGTTATATAATATAGAGGAACTACATGAAAAAAAAGGGAAATATGAGCCATAGTATCTCAATACTCAATGTAAAATACAGCTTAAAAGGAAAAAAACATCTCTCAAAACAGGTTTTTTTTAAAAAGAAAAAATTGTTTTTTTAACATAGTTTCTTTTTTATTCTTATTTTTAAAATCTTCTCTTCAAAATAAACTTTTGAAAAACTAAAATAATATGGCAATTTTAGAAGAAAATGAAAACTATTTCCTTCAAATTTTTATTTTGAAACAAGGGATATAAGGCTCATCTTGCAAAGTAAATACAAAATATACATTTTTAACCATCCATCTAATGCCGAAACTGAAAATTCACTTTCGATAAAAGATGAAATACAGTGAAGAAACTCTAAAAGAGTAAAAAATGGTCTACGAAGAATTTCATAGAACTATAGAGAAAATCTGGAAAGGGAAAAGTGAAAAACACTGTACATTATATTCTTCACATCACGCATAAAAACCTCGAAAAAAAATAGCACTATAAGAAAGCTATAGAAGACATAAAAGTAAGACAGCGATATATGAGTATTTCAGTCGTTCAGACAAGCACGTTCTGTGAAAGAGTAATGATTTACTGGCTGATTTTCTGTTTACGGTATAGATAAACAACTAAAAATATATTTGTATTAAATATATTTTTCGAAGTAAAAGCTTTAAAGCTGAAAATATTCATTTGAGATAGTTTAAAAAGTATTTAAAATGAAAGGCAATCATGGACTTTCATCTCCTTTTCTTTGTAAAATGCTTACTTCCTAATCCAGAAATTTCAAATTTTGCTTTTATCTAAGCGGCAAGATAAAACCGAAATCATCTATCTATACATGGAAATATTTTTTATAATGAAAAAAAAAGTCATTTCAGCGAATTTCAATTTTTTCGAACCACTTGCAATTTAATTAGCTCTTAGAAATAAGTTTTTATATTAAAATGTTTTGAAATTCTTATTTCTCCACATCTTTTGAGTCAAACAATCAAATCACAATTTCGAAATCTTTTCAATAGTCTTCCCCATCTACGATGCTGTTAGGTGGAATTCAAATTGCTCATTTTTAATCACAGCTTCTTAAAAAAGAACCACACAATCAGGTCTGGACGCTTTTTCTAAAAAACAATATATAAAAAATAATGTTATCTTTCACTGCAACATATTCTCATCTCTGTTTTAGTAAAATAATGTAATCTAATCTAGTAAATCTAGTTAATCTCTGTTTAGTTTAATAGTGTAAAATTCTGATATTCTTGATAACTATTTTTTAAAAAAATCACAGAAATGCAAAAAAATCAAGTAGTAAAAGTAGTTCATAAAGCACCAGATTACTATTTTATAAATTAAATCGAATCAACAAATGCATTTTTTCGGGCGCTAAAGCATTAAAATGAAGTTTAACCTGATGAAACTGTCTGAAAAATTGATTAAAAAAAATCACAGCAAGTAATATTTAAGACAAGATTTTGCTTGCATTAAGCCATGAATAAAAGAAGATAAGGAAATGTAACCTTGTAAATGCGACGGCCTTAAAAAATTGTTAGCTCCACATTCCGTTTCACAAGTGTACATTATTTTCTGATGAAATTTCAGAAATAATATACGCTTAAGAAATGTCGGATAACAATGCAAAATAAAAACGAAAGAATAGTCTGAGTATACTCTGTAAAGCTTTCGATCCCATAAAAATATCGGAAGGCGATTTATGAATTTTTATGCATTGACGAAAATGTAAACAACTTGTAAAATAAATTCTTTGAAAGTTGTTTCAAGTAATTTGAGTTTCTTTAAAAATAAACAGAACAAATTTATTAAACTAATAAAAAAAATTCTTTAGGAATAAACAGAAAAAGAATAATTAAATTTCTAAAGAAATTGCATAGACACAAGATTTAATTATAATTTTCATCTAAATTACATTCCAATATGCGTGCGTGCGTGAAGCACTGGGCTCTTAGAAACAGTTTCAATTATCAAATTAAAGCAACAGAAAAATCTGTTTATATAAATAGATGATACATATGTGTGTATATTTTTATTTATGAAATGAAATTGCTACCAAATAAGAAGAGGAGTTAACTTTAAAAAACACCTTTCTTCCGTTATTCGTGATTAGGTTAAATTCCTTAAGTAGGGAGCGACGTTCTAACCACAGCTAAGCTGTAATTAAAAAAACGAGTGAAAACGTGTTTAGAGCTTATATTTCAAAAAGAGATGTTAACGCATTATTTTAGATGCATGATTTTCACGTAATTTTGAAGTTTAACATAAGACAGTTAAAAGTTACAGAAATTATAACCTGAAATGTGAGAGAAATCCAACATTCACAGCAACTCAGAAGTTAAAATTATGTTTGAATTCAAGTGCTTAGGAAACAATTTTAAGATAACATGAATCTATTACACGAATATTGTAATATATGCAATGATGACATAAAATAATATAGATACTATGACCCAAAAACGTAAAATTAAATTAAATTTTTTGTATAAAACGCAATGTTTCATCAGTAGTAGTGCTTGAAACGATCTAACCAGTATTTATCCATACATTAACTCGTTTATTTTTAATAAACATTTAAGCAAAAATAATTATCTCCTTTAAATAAATCAAATCCCGAATCTAATCTAAAGTTTGATAATAAATTTTGAATATACATTTTTGTAAATCTACATGGTTCTACAACATGCTTGACACAACACTAAGAAAATTAGAGGAAACATTTTTCTCTTCGGTTTAGTTATTTTCGAGATATTTTACTTTCCAGAGGCAAATTATTTCAGCTCATCAATATTTGCATTTTAAGTCTTCCAATTGATATAAAAATTACATAAAATATGTACATTTTAAAATTAAAGCATCGGTAAAATTATGGTCCAGATTAAAATATATTCTTGAAAATTTACCAAATCTCACATATTTCCTGTTTGCCGCAATTCCAAAATTTAAAAATTCCCCCCAACTTTTCTATATTTAAATTGGTGAATTTCTTTGACCTTTTCCATATTTTACAAGCAAATAGAATGTGACGGAAAATTTCCGCGAACGAACCGAATTTCCCCATAAAAGTGGTTTTTTTCATTCAAAAAGAGAGGAATTTCACTCCATTACAATAATTGAAGATTAAATATTAATCAAAATAAACAAAATGCATAAATTCAGTTTTCTTTCCACAAAAGCAAAAATCGTGCGATATTACATGACAAACTATTCGAACTTAATAGTTTCATTTTCCTTCGTCAGAAATGATCAATACAGAAGCACTGTTAACTATTTCTTGCATAGTATATTGAATAGTTATTTTAATAAAAGAAAAAAATACAAAAATGGTTGAAAATATAATGCCGCAAATAAGGTAAGAAAATTTCTTTATTAATGCAGGATGATTGTGAAATACTTACTGATAAATTATAATTATCACCCCAAAAATTTCTACAATTGCTTTTCTGCTTCTTTATATTTGATCTTAATGATTAATTATAGTTTTAAAGCCATAGGGCAATGGAGAGGATCGACTTTGAAATTCTTAGTTTTTAGAAGACTACAATCACATCACTTAAAGAAAAAATATCCATAATTACTCCACGCCAGGCTAAGGGAGTGGTCACTCGCAAAATCGATCATCTAAGCACAAAACTGGTTAGAATTGGCTGGACATAAATAGAAAATTTAGATATCTAGCCTGTGTTAATTTTCTCTCAGTTCATTTCCATCTCGACATTTAAAACAGACTCGCTGAATGCAGATGGGGAGGAAGAATCTTGGAATGCTTGCCCACTAGCAAAGTGCTCACCGTGGGGAAGGTCAACTGAATTAAGCTGGCATAGACTGCTTGCGAATGACCGATCAAAATGGATGGGCGAAAAAATAGAATGTCGTAGTGAAGTACCACAACTCCATTGACATGATGGTGGGGGATTTTTAAAAACATATTTACACTCTTCTTTCAGACATCGTCCTCATTATCAGACCATGGTCCAAAAAAACGATACCCACGAAAATATATCAGTCCAGATTTTTTTTTTCAAAAAGTGGCATAAATATAAATAAATCACGCCGATTAGCAGAAAATAAGCCTGCTAACTTTGACGCAAAAATGTAAACATCAAAATGCAAATATTACAAGGGAAGTGATACTGAGAAATCCAGCAATAGAAATGGCTCCGTCAAAGCATTTCACAAACTTAATTATCAATTAATTCAATATAGAACATAATACCCAAATCTCGCTACGCAGTCCATTCGTGCTCTAGTCCACTAGATTTTATGTGCTTTCAGAGCTTTCTGAAACCTCTTCTATAACAAATCAAATAGAGAGGAAAATAAGATAGAAACACACAACACATACTCAAGACCAATAGCAATTTCATATGCTACACACGTCTGAGTTCCCTTTTATACTAAGACTTTAAAAGCACAACTCATAACGAATTTAGAGGCATAAAAATAATGTCTTCTTATTAAATTCGAGGGGATAAAATCGCTATGTTTATATGAAATGCGCTGTGACCAGTCGTACATATTTTCGGGATTAAATTTTGAAATATAATAATAAAGTACACTTTAAGTCAGATTTGAAAAGTTAGTACAGAGTTTACAGCTTTTCAAAGAAATATATAAACTTTAAAATGAGTGCGGCGCATATAAAAGGATTGCTTTTCACGGTATCGTTGGCGAACAGAGTATTCAAGATATGGTTAATGGGAATTGGGTAATGATAAATGGTTTGAATTCTAAGGGATCACAACGTTATATTACAGGACCTTTTCTTTTAGCACTTCCGTAGATTTGATCTGTTAAATTAAGTTCATCTGTTGAAACTACATTTCATATGTTGTTTGGTAACCAAATAATAAAGCTGACTACTCACTCTACTCTCCAATAATTGTCACTAATGGAACATTAAAGCCCTCACTCCCGGACAATACACAAGTAAATCACCTATATTTTAAAATAAATATTAAAACACTGATTTTAAAATGAATATTAAAATGTTGATTTAAAAGCAGTAAATATTACGTCAGATTTTTTATTAATTAGTGAATCCTCAGTGAAGTTATATTTATTCAGTAAGTAAAAACATTAAATCTTCTTCTAGAAATGATGGATTCATTAAAATTCATAAAATATATGGTTTCTTTTAATACGTCTTTTCCTAGGATATTTTGGAGTATGGTAAATACTCAGCTGTGTGATATTTATTTATTAATTAATTTTATTCTTCCCCTGGGAGTACTTACACGGACAATTAAGTACCTTAATGATCACTGCCATTATTACAAAATCCAAAATTAAACTGATATTAAGGTTTTGCAATTCATCCAGATGTCTTATTATCCATCGCCATCGAGAAGCACTCACTGCAATCCTACATGGCGTCTCGGAAATTTTGACAGCGCATATTTGTTCTTTGAGATAAACAAATCCTAATTATTTTCATCATTTAACTCCTCCAAGGTCGCTGGTTACTTTCTAAACCGTCCCTTTTAGAATATTTTTAATGCTTTATAAAGATCATTACTAGCAGCATGAACTCCAGTCTCTTTTTCTCCTTAATTTAAACAACGATTAACTGACTTGACGAAGAAAAATAAATCGAATTCTCTCTTGAGTGTTAAATAAAATTTACAAAAGATCTCTTAGACGTTACAATCTGCAAAATAAAATTATTACATTTATATATCCTAAGTAAATCATTATTATTATTTTTATTTTACATTATTACATTGATGCCGCGAAAGAAGTTCTGAAACAAAAATTAAGAATTAAAGATGTCTTAATAAAAACGAACGACGAAATGAAAAATTTACGAAACCAAATTTTATACAAACATAAATGACAAGCTTTCTTCTTAATAACAAAAGTAAATCGAAAAATTGTGTCAAGCCGCTAAATTTTTCTCTTTGAAATCTCTTTCTTAGCACAGAGGAGTTCAATAAAAGAAACTTGCATATTATTTATATGAAAGTAACTGTTACCAAACTTGCGATCTGGTAATTGACATTCAAGATGACGTTTGAACAAATCAAATGCATCCCTTTCTTTTGAATATAACCTTTTAAGGAATTTCATTGAAGTCAAACAAACCTAGTCAAAAATATACAAAATAGGAGTCTGAATTTACATTTTAGCGCAGGCACGATGGGTAAAGAGAAAGGGGGAGATACAGGGAAAAGGTGACATTCAGCCAACGTATCAATTCTATTCACCAGAATTGAGTAAAAACTTGTCCGAAGAAAGAACAAAAATATATATTGGGAACACCAAAAAAGAAGGAATTCCATTCAAACGATTAATTCAGATACTTGCTTCAAATTGAAAAAATAGGAGAGGGGGAAGGAAAAAATCCTTTAGAAAATGTAGGATCAAATCTTGTTTTCCTCTCAATTCACTTTTTTCTTTTTGTTATATTTCAGTTTGCAAAATAAATTCCTAAAGTGGAAACAAGTTTGAGTCGAAGAAAGCGGGTGGGAAGGAAAAAGAAAATAGCAATTCTATTTCGAACCAAGCTCATGAATAAAAGAGATGGAGGGGGGTGGGAATATACATTCATTGTTTATGTGTCTCAGCGTTGCTGGCTATCTTCTCATGATTTACAAATGGAAAAACAGCTTTCCGATTTGAAAAGTTTCCCTCTTCTTACACGCCATTCCGCTCTAAGCAAAAATTGATATAGTTCGCCAATAATGTTTGTTTGCTTCAATGCCTCAAACGCACCGACAACAGAAAAAAAATAATCGAAAAACGGTCAGCCAATTTCTCTTTTAGACACATAATGCCTATCCATCCTCTACACGATCACTACGATCGGGAAAAAAAATCCTTATTAACAGCTACCAAAACAAGGAATAAAAATGACACTTTCTCATTCTGTCACGAAAGTTCTCTGGTTGCCAGATTAAGCCGAGATTTTAGAGAACTTGATTGTTAACTAACTTGAACTGGATTTTTTACCCTATTTCAGCAGAAAATGAGAGTTCGCTCAATCTTTTGACTACTAAAAATCCGTAGTCAAATGGTTAAATTAATCCGAAACCAATCGTGATGGTGTATTACATTTTAATATATCTCCATTAAATAATAACTCATTCAAAAACCGCGTAATTAGAATTAGCTGAAGTATTTTCACCGAAAACCCATTCTGCAGTTGATTCATAATAAAAAAAAGAACATTTCTCCGCTTTCATATGACTAGTTTCAAGACTACTTGGATAGCATAAAGTGAAAAATCTTTCAACAAAGAGTCCTCCATATCGTACAATTGAAAAACTCCCCCGCGTTTCAGTGAATGATTTGAAAATTACGCCTATTTGGCAAAATGTTAGATCGAAGAGTCAGCGAAATAGTCTGTAACTAGGTAATATCATTTGCTTTGAAGGATCTCCTTTGAAAAACTACTTAGCATCCACAAAATATGCCAATAAATCAACATCAAGAGGATTACTGAAAGAGATTCGCTTTGAAAAACTTACTTAAATTTAATATTCAAATGGTAGACGATGATAAGAAAAAAGATTATATTATATATATATGCATGTAAATACCTAGACTTGAAGTGATTGGTTTAAAAACTACTTACGCGTATAAATGTAACATTGGTATACTAGCAGACACTGGTTCCTTTCATTTCATTTTTCTAAGACCTTTAATCTAAACAATTTAAATATATGTCGTAAAAGATATTACGCATAGAATGTGCACTTTTGAAAGCATAATGGTTGCTGAAACAAATTAATACGGCTGAATTCAACGTAAAGTAATGTGGTTGGTTATTATTTTGAAGCAGTTTTCAGCCCGAGTTCAAAATAAATGTAACTTCCTTGAATCCAACAGATCGCATATTTCTATACATACAAATATGATAATAATAAAAATCAACTCAAATTTTAAACCTTTAAAATGAAAAATAGCGTTTTCGCTTGTGAATTGTTTCGCTTGTAATTTGAAAATGACTGAGCACAACTAAATTCACTTTCTAAACAGTAGAAGCAAAATCTACATCTAAATAATCTGTATTCTGTTGTATGTACTTTAGAACAATAACACAGGAATTTTAAAAAAAAAATCCCATCAATCAGTTAACTGCATATATTCGATTTGGAAACTAAAATGATGTTTCGACAGGATGATTCTCTGTAATCAATAAAGCTAATTGGAATACAATTTTGAAATCCTATTTGTAAGGCTGCTTTCTTTTTTTAGAACGAAATCGAGCATCAAATTAATGATCTACTAATAGAGGACATTATCCGTACTTTTCTTTAATTTGCATACTTTTGGGATTTCAAATAAAATAATGGCAATTGATTAAAAATAATCATAAAATTAAATAAAAATGTAAAAATATATTTTCAATAAAAAATTTTTTTGAAAAACAAAGTCGCGAATCGAATTAATGATTTACTAAAAGAGACACATTATAAATTATTTTAATTAGTATTCTTCTAGGATTTTAAATACGATAATGACAATTGGTTAAAAAAATTATTTTCGAAAATCATTTTTCGATCTTCATTTGGCATTTTTTTTTTCAGTTCAAGTTTACAAAAAGGGAAATTGACTTTAATTTTTACCAAACGAATTTCTTTTTTCGCAGACAACCCGTTTTGTTTGATGTCCAGTTGTCAATAAAGCTTTAAAGGGGTTTGATTATGACTAGGTTTAAAAAAGATCCTTTTTAAAAATCTAATAATTTTCACATTCCCGCCATTTTTTATATTATATTTAGATAATGAAGTGAAAACAAACCAAAAAAAAAGCAAAAACTTCCATCGTAAAATTTGATCTTTACAGAAGAAAACATGTTGATGACCAACAGGCAGTCAAATCTTTGACGGATTGAGAAAAATCTACAATTTTAGTGATAAAATCATACACAAATTTCATCACTTAGCTTAATACCACCTTTTGTAAAGATGCTCGCATACGCAAGAACACGTTGACCGACAAATTAGTAGGATTTTGTTCAAAGTTTAATAGAAGTTATCATTTTGATTTAAGACTACAAAATAAATAATTTCAACCATATAAATAGTTCCGTATTCGAAATGCGAAATATACATAATTCCGTTTTTTTTTTTTTTTTTTTTTTTTTTGTCTGATGATGGAAACTCTCTCCGAATACCATCATGTTAATGTCGAGATAAAGAAAAATCTCGGATTGAATCTTTTTGACAAAAACAATACTTTCTCTGTTTATTTCGTAGATCATAAAGCTGAAATTCTCAAGGTTAAGGTGTCAATACAAATACAAATAAAGCAACCCATGACATCCAACGCTAAAAATAATATAATAATATAAAATATAATAATATCTCGACCTTTTGACGGCAGTGTCTTACGTAAAAGTTACTTTCTATATAAAAGGCCAAATCTCGTCCTCTAAAAGAATGATAGCTAATATAGAAGGAAATCCAACCAGCAGATCGTGTCTATCAAGTGTCTATTCCTGAACTTTTCTGTCCGGGGTAGGAGATAAATGACACGCATTCAAGTGGAAGGTATCGGAAGAAAAATGTGGAACATCTTTCAATCTTGTGAAAGACTTTTTAAATTTCTATTTTACTCTCTTTCCGGTAACGTAGAAGATGTAAGCTGGCCCAATTTCTTTTAAGAAGTCAATGGAACTCGTGCATTCATTTAATTTGTCTCGTTATTTAGTTAAAAATAAAAAAAAAGCCTAGGCAATCCCTTTGGAATTGATGCAATCCCTTTGGAATTGATAAAATTCATTCACTAAAGCTTATCTTGGACTGAACAGCGAAGAGAGTAGAAACACTTGAATCAGCTTTATTATTCTTTAGAAATACTCAGCTAAATTGGTAACAAATTGAAAAGTATCAGTTAACTTGTGAAATTAGAATCGACTTCTAATTTATTTAATTTCCCAAACGATTTTTAACATTATTGCGAACCTACCATTTAAGAAGTAAAAAAGACAAAAATCTAAAACAGAAAACTAACAAGAGGGTAGTCTCCATAAAACTTCCTCTTCTAGTTATTAATAAATACGCATTATTGACTGCATGCCATTGGCGAGAAATAGTTCCGCAAAAGTCTATTATCCTTGAAGTTTTTTTTTTTTTGGCGATTAATCATTGGAATAGGGTTATTACTCAAGCACCAGAATACCGAACGTGTATGTGTACTTCGTTTTTCCGATCGATTGAAATCAAAATTTCACACAAAAATAGAACGGTAGTCACAAAATCAAATGCCACATTTTAAATATTTAAATCTTTGCATTTTTTGGATTACCACATTTACATGCTTTAATGGTCAATCCCTTGGCACTTCAATGGTCCCTGTAGGTATTCATACTTTTGATGTTAAATCGCTTAGTTTTGTAAAAGTTATCACGCTAAATTATATTCAAACAGACAGGCTTCCTCTGAATGGATTTCGTTCAAAAGTTGATAGAAATCTGCATTTTGATGCAAGCAAATTTTATGCCTTTATTTTAAAGTGTTTTTGAGTTATCGTGTTCAAAAACAGATATAATTCCAAAGATATATTTTTAATACTCGGGAAAATCTAAAACATGGAGATTCGGCAAAATCTCCAGTTTGAATTTCTTGACGATTACACTTTTTTTTTCTTTGTATGCTTCTTATACAAGAAAAATAAATAAATAAATAAAAATCTAAATATTTACAAGGACAAGCAAAAATTTCTTTCTTATTTCTTTTCAAAATTACTTAACAAAACAGTATGATTTAATAGGATCGAATAATTCATTTCGAATGCAAGAATGTTTCGTTTATGAGAGAAATAAAAGCGATAGAGCTAATTATTTCCCAATAAATCATTAGCTAATGTTGTCACTTTAGCTCAATACCACTTTGTTATTGATATGCATTTTAGCATTAAGGTTTTGTTTGGAAATAAGGTAAGTAAAGTTGCTCTATAATATGCTTTTTTCCGCAACTATTTAGACTAAGTTTTAAAATTCATTTTTACAGTATGATTCATTCACTACCAACAAATGCTTGAAGGGACATAGCATAGTTTATTTCATATGAACTTGATTTTTTTTAAATTATTCTATTACATTTTGATTATTTACGATTTCATTAAAAAAAAAAAGAATTTAAATATTTTGTAATCTAATTTTTTAAAATCTAAATATCTAACATTGAGATTCATAAAAAAAAAATATCCAGAATTCATTGAAATTTAACGTTTTGATAGAGTTGGTTTTAGTAGATTTTATAATAAATTTATGTAAAAGAAGAATATCGCTATTTATATTCCTTTTACTTATATTATATTTATATTATTTATATTCTGTTTCAAATAAATACTAAATAATAGATGCGTGCCCTTTAAAATGCCACTATTCAAATGTTAGGAATTCTTTCAAATTATTCATTTGCTATCTGGTTCCGAAATCTTTTTTATTGTAAATATTTTAGAATAATGATTTACTCCTTTTTCACACAGTATTTTCGCATTCCGACAGTTTGCCTATCATGACAATATATATCTATAAAAAAATACAATCTCAAAATATTAAAAAATGGATTCTCAACAAATATTATTTTTACGATTTCTTCAGCTATTATAGGTCGAGTGAGATCTCATGCAGAAGCTAATTTTTTTTTTTCTGTCTTGAAAACTATCCAAATGTTTGGATTGTTAGAGAAAATATATTTATATTAGGTGCGTGCATACCATGTCATTATGCAAATTACTCCTTTAGAATAGGGAGAATTTTTGTAAAAAAAATTAATTTTTCACTCCATAAAAAGACTTATTCGCAAAATGTGTTTATCGTCGAAAAACATAAGAGCTATGTCTTTATTTAGTATGCAAATGCAAAGAAAATAAATTTGCGGCACATTCTTTAATTAAAATGATAAACACAATTGTACTTTGTTTTTAAAAACAAGAATGTAAGATTAAAAAAAAAATCTTACTTTTCGCGTACAGAACTTTAAAATGATATTTATGGAAAATAAGATAAAATGAAAAAAAAAAAAAATTGAAAAACAAAGCATTTAAATGCAATAGTTTTAATATCCCAATTTTTCTATTCTCATGCATATGCTTTAAAATAATTTCTTCGTAAATTGTATTATAAAATCCTGTCTGTGCTCTGATCTGTCGCCATTAACCCTCCAAGTGTTTATCACGTGATTTCCGCTGGTTGGAAGTCAGTCTATATTCTGCCAGATCCAGTGGTTTTAAAGGGCTAATGTGTTTACTATAGCATTGAATTATGTATTAAATGGCAATACATAAATAATATTTCAGAAGATTTAAAAATATCTGAATTTGCAAATGCTCCATCCAAGTCTTGATTTTAGAAAAACGGTAGATAAAGAGCTCAGAAAACACATAGAAGAATACTTATAATACTCGTTTCTTTCTTCTCATTTAACACAGATACGGGTTAATTACATTTACAAGTTCTGCAGGAAAACCTTTCTCCCTCAGATTTCTTATGAAATCAGGACAGTCCAATGTTAGTAAAAACAAGTTGTTTTCATTTTCTCTTGAAATCTGTACACGTTTTTAGAACTGTAACTTAACTGTACAATATAAAAACTGATAATAAGTCAATGTATTTTTCACGAAATCTCCATATTCTATGCATCTAGTATCAGAAAACGAACAAATAGGACTTAAAAACAGTCAAAACAAGGAGGTCTCTATTATGAATACAGGGTATAAAGGAATTTTATATTTAGAATCAGTCAAAACAACTAAATGTGATAATAAGGTAAGTTCAATATCATACTCACTGAAAACATTACAACAATCATCAGTTATTTTGAAATATACCATCGCAGGTTGAATTACGTTTTAATCGCAATAACACGAGGTCCCAAAAATGAATTAAAAGAAGGAATCAGCAAAAGTGGGAATGTATAATGAAATTCCTAAAGATTCATTGATTTGAATTTCATCATAGAAATGCTGTTGAGTAACTAAAAATCTCTACAGAATTGGTTCCCTACCTCAAGAACTCGACTTCGCAATGCACTGAATTTTAAAAAGTGTACTGATTTACATGTAGTTCTGGACAAAAATTCGGTATGTTGACATCTATGACATTACAGATTTTTATATAGATTTTCAAAATGCAAAATGATACTTAATAAAATTTAATATTTTCAAAAAAAAGATGCTTATTTGATTATTCATCAGTGAAATGAAAAAAAAAAAAGCTTTCAAAAATATTTTAAAAAGAAAATATATTTTAAAAAGAAAATGTAATATTTTTGGTCGTATTAGAATAATTGATCCTTATTTTAATATAAAATAGAAGTGTGCAAAAACGCAAAAGGCAGGCAGGTAGGCAGGCATTTCATTATTAAAAATACTAATTAATTTCTATATTAATCAACGACATTTTAAGGATACAAGAGATTTACTTTCCAATAAGTAATGGTCGAATATCGAGAACACTATTTCAGATAAACGCTTGATTTATTTTGATATGGTGATACATAAATATCCAGTTGAATACCAACGCGAGGGCTATTTTTGGGAGCACCTCTCAATTTTCGACGATGACAACGATGGTGATAATTTATGCTGCAACCTCACTCTCCAAACATTCACGCTAAATCATTGTGAAGATGTTTGACACTCGATGGAGTGATTAAGATGCACACAAGGCGAATCTTGCATGGAATCGTGTGCCAGATCTCTGCTCAACGGATTGTAAAGCAGAAATTCTAGTAACAGGTTACTTGAGGTGACATCCACGCTTTTGCAAATCCAACAAATATAACAATAATTCAGCAAGGCACAATATCACTATCATCAACGTAACGTATATAAGGTGGATTTTTGGACCAATTTGGACTTAAATCTTTGCCATTCCGATATTGAGGTCATACCGAAACAAAAGATTTTAATGAAACCCTCATTTGTAATTTCGAATATATAAAGCAACTGGGTACATAGATAAGTCATGCATACGTTAATCAAGCTAACGTCTAATTTTTGTAGAGCTCGGTTTTAAAAGAAAAGTGGTTTGCTATTACTCCTAGCCTACTTATGAGCTATGGCAAACTTCAGGAATTCGGATTTGGAAAAAGTTCAAAACAAAAATTAAATATCAAAAAAATTCTTCATAATAATATGGCTTTAAAATAGTGCGTTTTGCAATTTTTCTCAACTAATCGAATGTTATGGCAATTTGCATTACCTAAGGATATATATACATATGAGTTTCTAAAAAGAAATTAAAATAAGAAACGAAAGGGATGACTTTTAGAATAAGATTCGATTAGTTTTAGGTTTGCCAACGCGACTTAAAAGTTACATAAATGCTATTTTGGGACAGATATAGCACCTTTTAACAGTGGTCAGATAATGAAGTCTATATCTCAAGCAGAGCTCAACCAAGTATCCGAGCCTTGCGAACATATCCGAGAAATGAAATATTATAACATTAGAAACTTCTTAATAACAGAAGATATAAGATATCAATTAAAAAATGAGATCATAATTTAAAATAATAAGTTATTCGACTTCGGCTACCTCTTCTACTTATTACATTGCGCGCATCAATCAGTGGCCCCATGTGAAGCAGGATCTACCTTTATAACAGTATGGCAAAAAAAAGCTGCAAAAAGCAAATATAAGTTTAATCCACTGTGAAAGGGGAGAAAATGATAAGTTCTCACTCCACCATAAAGATCGGTCTCCATATTGTAAACGCTTTCTTTCATTTCTAAAATCGTAAACACTGTACTGAAAAATGAGCGTTCGGTCGCAGATCATCGATTGAAGATAAGAACAAAGGTACGGTCAATGAATTTCACGTATCATTTGATAAATGGTCCCCGATTGCTTCATTTTTTACTCCGAAAAGATTTCTCTTCAAATGTCAATTGGTAATTGGATAAGATAGAAGATGATTAATAGTTACTGAAAGAATGTAATGGAGGGGGGAATACCCACCAGCAAGTTGGTGATTCACTCAATGAAACATGACGTTCGGCTTTTTTTTAAAGCATCCGTGTGTTGCATAAAAGAAATGGGGGAAAAAAAGTAAAGATAGTGATTATATTGTACACAGCAAAAGGATTAAATGAAGGAAATACAGTTACAATAAAAAAAAAAGGCTTACTGATATTTTTTTTTTCTTTTTTTTCGGAGAGCCATAATAAAAGATGAAAATAAAAATCAGCCCAGACAAGATTATGAAAGTGGAAGCTCACTGAAGCATTCTTTCCAGTCTCGTTATTGCCATAGCCTTTGCGGCAGTTAAAAGAATTGGTGGTTTCTGTAAAACTATTTTCTCAGCAAAGATGGTGCGAAAGCGGAAAAAGTAAGCACTCTTAAGAGCACACCATCATTGCTGAAAAAATAGCAACAAGGAACAACAATAACACTTCAAATATCATTATTACTCTCCCGAAAAAGCCTCTTTTTCAACACTCTGGGGAAAAAAATGAGTTTTTTCCCAACTCCAAAAATCACAAAGTTCTTCGGGAAACAATGCAACTGTTCAAGAATTAAAGCACAAAACGAATGACGAATATGCACGAATAATATTCGGTGTGGAAATATTTAAAAAAAAAAAAAGCGCGACTTTTTTAAAGTAAATGTAAAATTAATTTTAGTTACAAATTTAACATCAGCAAATTCATTTCCTAAAGGAAAGTTATGTACAGCTTCGATTCAAATCAGTCAGAATTCGAAATGTTTTCAATTTTAGTTATATTAATGCTATATTTTTAGAAGCAACACAAACACTATTTTGGAATGGACCCGGTAATTCTGACCGGCGCTCAGACGGCTAGGACGACTCCAAACAGAGGCAGCCACTCTAAGCTTCTACACTACCCCATCAGGAGGATGTTTAAACTTCGACATTACCATGTTAAATTCACATACACGGCGGATCTTTGGTGGAATCGGTTTTTGAGTCAGGAACTTTTGATACCGAAATCGTCAAAGCAAAAAGATCAACGCCGTCCTATATTAAAAATGATCATGTGATATGGCATAAAAATGAAAAATTAAGTATCATAAAGTCACTACATATTTATTATTTTTTTTAATTTGCCCAAAATAACTTCTGAGAAATCCAGTGACTTTGAACAATTTTTATTATTTCATTTAAAAAGTGGCATTTCGTATTGATTCTCTGTCTCATCCAAGTATAAATTTGAATTTTATTCAGGTTCCTTCAAATCTCTCAAGTCAATTCGATCGATCATCATGAATAGTATAAACACTATAAACAATACAAAAACAGCTGAAATAAAATTTACAAATGAAATTAATTAGCATAATGAAAAGAATGACAGAATAATTAATAATTTTATAGTTGTGAGATTACGTAACACACAACTGCAAATCTGCGTTAGAATTTCCGTTATAATTCAAACCTAAGTCTGCACATTTTTTTTAAAAAAAAGTGTTATAAATACACTAAAATGCACAATAATATTCATCACTGAAAAATAAAAACAAATTGCTAATTTTATTTAATATTCAGATAAAATCCATATTGATAAAAATGAAGTGCTTAAATAACTGGAACTTTACAGAAAATTCAAACTATAGAATAATTTTTCTTCCAATTTTGTCCTTAAATACTATGAGACATGGAAAGGCTTTAATTAATTATAACATTTTTAATAATTAAGCCCCATGTTTGTACAACCGCCGAAAATACCACACTGCATGACGATACAACCAACTACTAATACTTGCTTATAGATCCTGTTTTTCATCGAGAATGGATTCTTTTTCCGTTAAGCGCTTACAATTCACAATGATGTTAATTTAAAAACTATGATATTATTACCGAAAAGAACATCGCCCATCCACCTAATCCTACTTCCCCCTAGTCTGTGTCACATCCTTATATATTTAATTGAAATTCTAAAATGGTTAAAGTTGATTTTCCTTTGTTATGAATATTCTGGAGCATTTCTGCACCAACAAAACATGCACATAGAAAAGTTTATTTTATCTGTTTATCAAGTGTGCAGTTTATTTTATCAGTATTCAAGAGTTACCATTTATATTAAATGAAAATACATTTATTAAACTTTGTCTTCGAATTGTCATTTCCAATGTTTAATTAAATTTTGTGTTATTCTTTAAAAAAATTATTAATATGTTACGAAAAGGCTAGCTTTCGACGGCGTTAATAAATAATAGGATACAGACTGATTTTTAAACATTTAAGGAATTTTAAATCTAATAAATCTTATAGATGTTCTCATTTTTTTAATAAAAATAATGCAGATGATAAGAGGGTTCAGTATCATAATCTTTTATACAGAGAATGGGACATGTAAATATTTTCATGTTTAATATTTTTAATCTAAAAAATAATTTTATACAAACTTTACACACACACACTTTAATATAAAAATAACAAAAACTTCTCCTATTGCTTCAATCCTTTTTTTTTTATTTGTTTCAACAGATATTTAAATAAAAACATTAGTTGAGACAAGCTATTTTTGAAAGAAGCCGATTATCGTTAGAGATTCAATCTGAATTTAATAATATTCAGAAGACAAAATCGGATATGTTGCTTAATGGCAACACTCAGACTTTAAAAGTTAACGATATTTAAGTCAGGTTTGTCACAAAATTGCACAGTACAGTGAAAAGTTTGGTGCTGATTAACCTCCTAAAATTATAATGTAATGTAAATTAAATATATTTTTTCGTACTGCATTCGTTACACTTTAAGAAATAAATCAAACACAACAACAGGACAAATCTTTACAAAGACGTACAATAACACGAATTCAAGGTCATCGCTTTACGTACTGTCTAAATACAGAGTATACGAGATACACAGTAGGTAAATTTCGCATGTCTTCACTTCGCCCTCCCACTTCTGTCACGTAATTACCACCGGAAGAATACTATTAATACAAATAGACATAATCAACAGAAAAGGGAAAAAAACCTGCTGAAAATAATCAAAGCACAAACGATAGTATTTTTATTTTTAATTTAAAGAAAGAAAATCGTGCACTTTCAAATGTAAAAATCCGCACTCCCTGAATATTTCCAAGAAGAGTAATTTTTTGTAGGAGGGACCTTCACATGATCATGACGTGTGATAGATTACTCGGGGGGAGCAGGTTAAATCTACGAGAAAATTTGTAAAGGATGGTGGTTTCCTTCACAGAAATCGTCGACCGGTATAGATTTTGGTGCCAGAGAGATAAAATGCCGCAGAAGAAAAATAATGTTTCCGATTCTCCGAACATCAATCCGTTTGATTGATAGAAGCACATACTACACGCTGCACTGAATACAAGAGTTCAACAAAACAAATGAATACTACTTACGAAAATTCCTACATTCCAAATATGATTTCAAAAATAAACTAAAATAATCAAAAATAATTTAATCTAAAACATAACGCAGCTGAAATATGTTCAATTTTTCCAAATAGATACTGTAATAATTCCAGGGAAAGCGAGTCTTTCTTTGCATTCCGATAAGCAACAATTTTTCTTTATAATATTTTCCTTTAAAAATAATATCCTGTTCTACCTGGTAAGTTTTTTTTTTTTTTTGCATACTTTTAAAAATGTTTAGTAAATAAATATAAATAACTGTAAAGAACGCAAAAAATAATAATTTAAAAACTAAAATAAACTTTATTTTTAATAAAAAAAACATTACTAATTAATTAAAATTTCCTTTCTTCGAAACATAAATGATTTCATTAATTATAACATTATTCAAAATTAATCGACAGATGATCAAAATAGTATTGATGCTACATAAACCACTACGCAGAGTAGAGCACCCGCCCCCCGCACAAAAAAAAAAAAAAAATTCCTGCTAATAAAATAGAGACTATACAATATAATACTGGAGCTTTAACAATCAAGCTGTTACACTGAGGTTGTCAAAGGCATAATAATATCGATATTTATTCAATTATTCAAAATAAATATAGCAATACTATTCAATTATCCGTTAAAATTATTATTTTAAAATTCCTCGTGATTATCTTGTTTTATAAAAGATGCTCTAAGCCGAATGTTTCAATTTCTAACTATCGATATATACTGGAGCTTATTTTTGGAGTATTATAAGGATCCTGAAAATACATGATCATATTTATTTAGGTTTCATTTTCGACATAGAAAGGAGAAAAAAGTATTCCTCAACAATGCTTCAAATAACTGAGACTGCTGTTCCTTAATTCTGCTCTTTTTAGTTTCTACATTCAAATTTATAATTTCACAATAATAATAATAAGTTATAGTAGATAACATTAGGCACTGAGTTATAGATCCTTTAAATAATATATAAAGCTTTTAAATATCTCATAATCAATGGACTAATATTACATATATCTATAAAGAATTAAAATACTTATTTGATAGTACTATGCTGAAATTCGTATTAAAATTTAAAACTCCAATTATTTTAGGTATTCAACTAAAGGTATACTCGGAAATGAAGTTAAAACCTACCGTAACATGTTAGTGACACAAAGAAAACAGCTTTAATATTAATTAAATAGAGAAATATGAAACTTTCTCTTCATACAAAAATGGAAACCGACGCACAAACCTTTGAAAAATATAATATTTAAGCAGCCATATAAAAACATCCTATCCTTGGATGCAGTTTCTTCAGAGAAAATGAGCTTTAAAGGGATTTGAAACCGCTCTGTGATTTAAAATCAGCAGGAGTGTTTTCGCCTATTTTCTAATAAATGAATTGGAGTATTATTAACCATATGCCATTGGTGAACAATAGTTATGAAAGAATACATTAGAGAGTGACGATTAATCGCCGGTATTTGCTTATTACACAAACACTAGGAAACCAAATACATATTTTGGATACCTTTTTTCTTGAAAATTAAAGCCAAAACCTGATTTAAAAAAACTATGATTATAGTCACAAAATCACAAACTAAATTTCCTATATTTAAGTCATTGCGTTTATGAGTTATAGTGTTTACAATCTTGTGAAAGTACAGATCGACAGACAGTCAGTTCCTCGACGAATTCGGTCTTAAATCGATACATATCTACACTTTAAATGTCAAATCTGTATATCAAATTTTATTCATGAAACTGTCTTCGTTTTGTAATTATTGCGATAACTTAAATTCAGTGAACCGGATATACTTCTTATGAATGGATTTCGGTCAAAATATAATAAAAATCTACAAATTTGGGGTAGAGCTTAAATATTGAATTTCATCCTTTAAGCTAAAAGTATTTTTTTAAGTTATCGAGTTTACAGATACAGATGGACGAACAGAGAAATAGAATTCTAAAAATGTGTTTTTCGAACGCAGAGAGGCACGATATGTGGAGATCTGTCAAAAACTCGACTTTGAATATTTTGATGATGGCATTACATAGCGTATTTCGCATACAAGAAAGGAAAATGAAATTCTTTATATTTTCATAGCATATCAACGATAAAAAATTTTTTATTTGAGCCCTAAAAAAACCATTGTTCCCCTCAATTCCACTTATATAAAACTGCTTTGTAATTAACTCGTTGAAAATTATTCAACTTGAACTTTCAAAAGTCAATTATTCCCACAAAATAGATTATTAATTGACTGGGGGAAAAAACTGGTGTAAAAAAATAATTTGGATTGAAAAAAAAACTCACTTTTATAAATAAATTATTCAGCTTTCTAACACATTCCTTTTTCATCTTTAAAGCTTTGACAAAAAGTAAGTGGCCGCAGAATGCCTCTAAATATGCATTTATCATAATTTCATTTCCATACTAAAGGAGCTGTGTAGAATATTGAATAGTATAAGATCAATGGATGATGAAAAGAAACCTTATAATTACATATATATAAAAAAAGAAGAAGAAACGGTCGTAATATTATGCTAGAGTTGTCGGCAAAATTTAATTAAAGCCAAAATAGGGATATTGAATTTCTCTCGGGTAATAACAGTTGTGAATCGAAACCGTGTAATTTAAACTCAACTTCATTTAACTCTGGAATTATAATTAAGGATAGCCAATACTTCATTAACGTCTCTATTGGAATATTTTTTTTTCCTCCTCTCTCTTCTCGAGAAGTACGTGAGTATTTTGTGAGACTTGCGAAATGAAGAATAATTTTTAATAAAAAAAAATTCAATTGATACGTTATTAGACATTCAATGTTTGGAAATAGGACGTTATAAGTTCATAAAAAAATCAAGTAAGTTATCTATATTAGAAGATAAAAAAAATTTTCATGTCAAACGTATCCACAGGGATTATAAAGCCCTTTATATGCGATTTTTTTTTTCCTTTTTTATTTTTCCCCCCTCAACATGACTCCCATGTTTTGAGACAGGAAGTTAAATTGATAAAAAAAACAATAATAAATAATCTCTGTAAACCAATTACCTGTATCAGAAGACAAATTTTGTAAACGTATCGATGCAAAATAGAAAATTTAAAAACTTACATAAGTACCTGTTTTTCCGTTCTCCTCAACACGATCCTGATTTCATCCGAAGGGAAAAGATTACAGCGAGTATTGCAATAAGGATTCATTGACACCGTCATCCAATAAGCTACATCAATAAACAAATACCTATGATGCTGTGCGTACAAGTGGAAGATTGATACGAAGTTTTATCACAGGAATTCACCAGGAGAAGATCATAAATCCTAGTAGTTAATTAACATTAAATTAAAAGAATTATAATTGAGTTCTCTTAGTGAATTTTTATGAAAACTGTCGAATAAAGAGTTATTTTTGTATTGCATCATTTTAAAACTACACCTGAAGTTCAAGCTTTCATGATCCCAAAATTTGGATTTTAGAATAGAAATAGATATTCAAATTAAAAGAAGAAAGGTTGTATGCAGATTTAAAAACTGATGTCTTAAGATTTTTCAAACGATTTTCCTTTACTTTTGGATAACTGATACAAATATTTCCTGTGTTATAGAATGAAACATCTGAAAGTTTATGCAGCTTAATATTACACAAAACGATTATTTTGCTCTACGTATAAGATTATCTTTAAGCTATGGGTCAGTTTTACAGCGTATCTTTTTGCCTCGAAGCAGTAAAATGTTGAAGTTAACATCACGTAGCCTAAAAGACTTGTTACTTTGGAGGTGTCGGAATAAAAGACAGTTGAATGAGTCTTCCAAAAGTCTTAGACAGCTCCAGAAGTAGTTGAAGAATCTAGTTAGTATTCTTCTAGAATAGTTTCCGTCGGAATCCATTTTAAGGACCGTCGAGTGAAGAAGGAATTGTTTTTACAGTTACATACCAACATCCCTCGAGACCCAAGAGTCGTAGTTTTTCAAAACACTGCCTTGAGAAGAGACTGTCATTTCGAACACTGTATCAGAAAAAAAAATATGATATTCATTTCAGAATCCAAAACTGGAGATAAACATTTTAATGTCCAAAGGAGAAAAATGCTGCTTTAAACGATCATTTAAATTAGTAAAATTATTCAGTATGGTTTCAGTCCAAATTCCAAACAAATCAAATATTTAAGTTAATAACTCTGTATACTATCTATTTTTTTCAAATGTTCCCTTTTCTTCCTTGATATAGATTTTTATCTTGTTTATTCAGTGGCGTAAAAGAGATGGTGGTGTGTCGTTTTTTACGTCTCCATAAAGATTGCTGTATACTGAAAATTTATACCGATACTAAATTAAATTTTTATTTATTTAGATGAAATATATTTTCATTTTTGGAACGTATGGATTTGCTTTCATAAATATATCTAAGATTTAAAACAATACAGAATTGGTGGGGACACAAAAAATGTGTGAATATCGAAAAAACTTAACACTACAGTACTAAAATTTCCCCCTTCTAATTGTGTTTTAAGCCACGTGTTTTTCACGTGAGTTTGGCATGTTTGTTTCAAATTAATCTGGAAGCCCCATACTCTCTAACAGCTACGGAATTTCCGCAGTTGGTACGGAAATTAGGTGAAAACTACGGAGTTACGGATATATAGTGATAAACTACGGAAAACTACAAAAAACGCGGTAAATAACCTCTTCCTGAATGCTCGCTTACAGCAATGCTGAGGGTCAGTGAAAAAAATTTAGCATGGTTTTAAAAAAAAAAGGTGGAATCTTGTTCATGTATGAATGCGAAAACACTGGATTCGCTCTTCATTACAAAATGCATATGGGAATTTGCTATGACGTGAAACTGAACAGTGATGGCTTTAAAAAAAAATACAAATGTTTGCTATTTAATAAGACAAATATTAAATGTCTGACAAACCATGTTAATTTTCCGATTGTGTGTATTGTGTATGTTTTTTTAAGTAAAATTATTTCACTTATACATTTAGTCAATAATAAATGTCTGTTAAATAATTTTGAGTAATGTTTTAATTAATTAAAATTCTTTGGAAATATCTATTCTTCAATAATTTTTGGATATTCTTTATATGTAATATATCTGTAAGAAGTGCTACGGATGGCTGGGTGACCAATGTTGGACGGTATGAAACCATGCTTTCAAGTTCAGCAGATCTTTACTTACCTGTTTACAATATTTCTCGTATGAACTGATCATTCATTTTAATTAATTAACGGACCAGAATTCATTTGAGATAAACTCCTACAAGTTTTCAAAAGACCATGAGAGATACAAAGAGAGAGAGACAAAAGAAACTAACGGCTTGTTTTTTACTAAAGTTCCAAGCGATGTAAAAGCAACGTAAAGTTCATGAATATTGAATACTGAAAACTATTTTCGAATTGATGTCATTTTGTCATTCATCGACTGTTTTAAATACTAAATTAATAAATAGCTGCTGAAATACAAAATACTTCTCGAAAGTTTCATGTTCCTTCTTCTAGACGGTACTTACTCTCAGATGAACTCTGGACAGCATGAATACATGCTACATTTAGTATAAGAACACCTGGAAGATGATCGATGTAGTGAACTTTTAACATTGGGAGAATAGGAAATGCGGTACAGAAGAATAGACAGTTTGGAAAAATCATAGAAATATCCTGGGGAATGTCTGCATGTATGCAATGATGAACAATTTTCAACAGGATGAAAACTTCTAAAAATCTTAGTACCTCTTCGATATCTACTTTTTCGTCTCTTCGATTACTGAGGTTCCACTTGAGAAAAAGAATGAGCCAAGATCAAGTAAAAGCACTTGCAATGTTATATATACACTGTGATATTTCTGTTGACACCGAAGAAACAAAACAAACAAATCTTAACAAAAATGAAAAAAAAAACCCGATTAGTAATTAGTTTATTAATTCAATAAATTTTGTTTATATTTTAAATCTGATTTTTACAGAAATTAATGTAAACTTTTATATCTCCTTTTCAGAAGAAATTAATATTCTGAATCCTGTACCCCACATAAACATTTTCTTCACTTAGAAAGTAAAGAGAGACGAAATTTTGAGATACAAATTGGAATAAGAAAAACACCTCCTCTGAAAAATATCTCGCTATGTCCCTGTCGTTTATGAATTCTATTCAAGGCTCTGCAGCATTTTGCAAAGTAGAAATGAATAAATAAATAAATAAAAGCATAAACCACACACCCGATAATTTGAAAAATAATATTTAATTTTGGTGAAATATTATGAATTTGGAAAAGAATGTTGGAATTTATTTTTAAAAATTTATACGAGTAGTTTGTATAATGAAATGTTTAAAAGCTGTAATTTAGTCTCCGAAGAAAATTCATAAATAAAGTAATAAAATATCAAATAATACAAATAAATCCAACGATGAATTCCTCAGAGCAATATTTAACATAGTGTGCAATATTTGCCTAAGTATAGAGAAAATATACAAATTTGTGATGTGACAACGATACAAAGAGGAGAATTTTGTCATCTATCTTCCAAAACATCTTTTTTAAATTTTAGTTTCATAAAATAGTGCATACTTCAATGATTATAAAAATGTATAATGTGAATAAGTGTAAAAAATCTGAAAACTCATAAACTCATTTCTAAAAATGTAGCTAAAAGGAACCCATAATAAAAAAAACATAAGTTTTTTTTTTTTTTTTTTTTTCTCCTCAAAAGATATTTTTTACAAAGTTCAATACGTATGGAAGAAAATTATTTTCATTGCAACAGTAAGAAATCTTATACTACAATATCTGCTAACATTCGACATCTATTAAATCTATTTTTTTTTATTTCTGTACAGTAGTATAATTTTAAAAAGTTGTATATAATGAAAAATATATATCTTTGAAATTATCAAATTACACAGCAATTATTAAATTTTTATTGGAAATATAATGAAAAGAAAACGTACACTGTAATTATTGAACCTCCACTCACATATGCTAATTTTGGAAAGACTTTATTCAGAATTCTTTTTTCTGAGAGCACCGATTTGTTGCTATGAACTTCAAGATTATCGCATCATAGCAGATGTATGATTTGCCATTAGAAAACAAATATTTTAAGAAATAAATATTTTTCTACTTTTAAGACGAAAACAACCTATTCTTTATGTATATATTGATTTTTTCAAATACAAAATTTGGTTGCATAAAAAAATTTTCCTGTATATAACGACTGTCGTTGATGAGAACATTCCAGTTTCCTTAACAAAAATTATTCCTTTATTAAAATAGCAATTTCTGTAAAATCGATTAGCTCACAGACAAATAAACAGCTATAAGAATTGAAAACTTTTTCCGAACTTTATGGTAAACTTTTCCAATTAAGCTATAAGTTTAAATACATGCATAGATAAAAAATGTCCAACCCAGCGCACTTTTGACGCAGAAATTTAGTACATAACGTTGATGTATTGCATACGTGTCATGAAAATATGTGTTTTTTTTTTTTTTTTTTTACTAATTAAAAAAGATTTTCTATATAAATGTTTTTTTAAGTAATCTATCAGTTCGATACCCTGGCTATATAAAGTTTCTTCCAAATTATTTAAAATCATAATAAAATTTAAGAAATCAACCTACAAGTTAATTTGATTTTTTTAAGAGCTATTTTCAATAAATTCATCTGCTAGCCTTAAGTCATATATTTTTCATCTCGCTAATAAGAAGAAATATTAAAAAAGAAAAAAAAACAGTACGTGAAAACGGAACATTTAAATAATAACAGCAAACGAATTCCATAAAGCTTTATCCATAGAAGAACATGAGAGAGAAAATTTTGTGCTATCATACAACATAAAATATGGGTTACCCATAGTAAACATATAAAGATTTCGGTATAGAGGGCTCTAAAGAAATTTCCGAAGCATTAACATCGGTTAGAAAAACAAATTTAATGCTGTTTACAAGACGAAGAAATCTGATGCTATTAAGTCACATTTTATGGGTGGCATTGCCATCTCAACGAACAGATTTATTACACTGCCATAAATCGAATCTCCCTTCAGGGACTTTGCATAAGGGACGTTTCTCATGGGGAAATACAAAAAAGTTCTTAAGAGTTCTAAAAAGAAAACACTTCAGCAGAAAATACAGTTTTTCACTGTCAAACATGACAGAGTATAAAAAAAAACCGGCCCATTTATCATTCTCCGCAATAAATTAAATATAAGGAAGAAGTCAAGGCGCAACACTAACTGTTGATTTCCAAGACATCAGGAGAGAAAGAAATAGTTTCATGGAAAGTTAAATATGAGTAGTTTCAAATTAATTTCATTGGCCGGCTTCATTTGCTCATGTAATTAATTCATGTTCTTGAGACACGAATTAATTAATTTCTGGAATCCATTGTAACTCTTTCTGGAGAAACCAGCGAAAGTGGTCTCCCCGAAACTTTCTCACTTACATTCTAATACGATTATATTCCACTCTACACCGCATAAAAACTGTGGAGCTTGTGCAAGGTCATGAATGCCACAAATGCTCAGAATTTTATTTTCAATGCCCCGCACGTGTGAGTTTTGTGCTTCTTAGTGTAGTAAAGAAAAACAAACTAACAGTTTGGTCTTTTATTTATTTTTTTTTTTCTTTAACCGTTTGAAACCAAAGTTTGCCACAAAATTACTATTTAACAAAATCATACACTTAATTTCATTTTTATTTAAGTCATTACGCTTTTGAGTTATCGCGTTTTCATACATACAACATTACAGAACGAAATGGAGAATCCTTTGACATATATAATTGAAAATTTGATAATAATTTTTTACATTTTAAATGCTAAAACTTGTGCTCCAAATTTTATTCATCCAGCTCTTTACATTTTGTAGCTATCACGTTCACTTGTACTCAGACAGCCATTAGACGTCCTGGGAAAGAATTTCATTCAAAATTTGATAGAAACTAGAAATTTGGTGTCAAAGCCACATACAAAATTTCAACCGTTTAGCTTAAAACATTTGTGAGTAATTGTATTTAAAAACAGGCACAATTATTTATAAATTCATCTCTTGGTATACTTCGCATACCAAACTAAAAAAATTATGACATTAGGGCACAGTGTAAGACAACCCACAGACAGTTGTGACAAATGACATTACGTTTGTAGTGTTCCTGTGAGGGCACAAACAATGCCATTAATGACCTATTTTAAAAACGAAGTCGAGTTTCAGATACAGACTTAACTGTTCGGTATCGTCGTAGGATGTTAATGACGCCACTGGATACAGCGTACTTTCAAACCTCCACGTCGCATAAAACGCAGCATGTGACTTGTTGCATTTTATAACAGATCTATTTTTAAGAAAAACCTCTGATATATGACGACTAACTCTAACGACGCGAATGTCTGAAATTCCAGATTCAAACCAGCACACTAAATATCTACTAATGAAAGGAGACTAAAACTTACCACAATTCGATCGCGGTGCTTAAACCCAAAATGGCTTTGCTTATTCAATTTATTTCAATTCTCAATAAGAAATTTTCCGACCATTTCGATTCTTTGAGGGGGGGAGGAAGCGAAGGGTTCACCCCTCTTCACTTATTGTCGTTTATTCATCGCGCTTAAATCGTTATCCCTCCCCCCTCCCCCACATCCTAACGCTAAAAGTCACTGCAAGACGGATCGACCATATGAGATTTTCATTGCTGATGAAGCGCCAGTTTATCACGTGGTGTGATTACGTCACATAAGTAACAACACACTACAGCAATAGTGCCAAACTTGGTTAATAATGCTAAAAATTAATAACACAGCAGTGCGAAACTATGTTTTTAATAAAAGTGTTGTAGATTAATCTTTTAAATTCCTAGTTATACAAAATTATAAATAAAGAATCATGACAATCGCTAATGGTTGATTATTCAATGAGATACATTAATTGAGGTCTGTGCTGCACAGATTTGAAGGCAACATTCACTGAAAATAGCATGCCTTGTAATTAGAATTGGTATATCCCGATTCAAAAGTACTTATTAACAATTACTTTCATTCACAAAATGAAATAAGCCTCCTATCAAGTTCAGAATTATCGACATTCACTTTGGGTTTGATTTGAAAGTAACTTTTCAAGAGTAATTAATCACTACGTTCAAGATATTCTTCGAAATAGAAAAGATGGCAGCAGAGAAGAAATGCCTACTGTCAGTTGAAATGCCTACAGTCAGAAACATTGTGTTATTTCTCTGCAGCCCATATAAACTTAGATCTTTTTACATTTAAATCGTCCTAGCATTTGTGATTGAAAACCTTTGTGCCAGAACATCATGATTTTTAGACTTCAATACAAAAAATAACAGCCTCGATGTTATTGTTTGTGTTGAGGATAATACAATCAACAATGGCCTCTAGTGACTGAGCAAACCTACTGCGGTACTAAATTGCATATAATGTATTATATATTTATTCAACAAAACAATAATAATATGAAGCAATCCATGGAAAATAAATGCAATAGAAAGCTTTTAGATTCTCTCATTATCAACTGATTACCCTGCAAAGCTTATTAAAAATATTAAATAACTAGCCCATTTGTTCTGTTCTGTAATAAATTCAATCCAAAACCAAGATCATAACACTAATTGTTGAATAAAAAGCAAATTTTTAGCACAAATAATGCAGTTTATCAACATTTTGAGAAATATGCCCTTACTCATTTATTAATTTAGCAGGCATCATTCGAATGTATTAACTGAACGAACTTAATTTCAAACGCAAATTAGAAATCTTTCTGCCATTCCAATTCTGCGGGTCAAATAAAAATGCCCTCTTTTGTATTTTTTTTTTTTCAATCGTCATTCCATTCTTTCCTTTCCGCTTTTTTTTTTTTTTTTTTTTTTTTCATTAACTCCTCCGCTCAGACGCGAAAATACTGAGAACGCGAAGCGATATTAGGCACATTTTCCATTATTTCAATTATCTGCAGAAGAAGGATTCGTGTTGCCACAGCCAAATTAACTCTCTTTTTATGCCATGTGATTTTATTCCGCTGAACAATTTCGTTATTGAGCTCGAGTAAAAGTTATGAAAAGGGAAAGAACAAAGGAAAAAAAAAAAAAAAAACTGTCCTCCGTACTTTTTTTTTTTTTTTCATCCTTCCCTTCTTTTTTCCATAGCAATTTTTTATTAAGCGATAGCAACGTCGAAAAAATGGTTTTCTCACGTCTTAATTAATTTTTCACGTTTCTACTTACCAATCGATAACGATTCTATACCTTTGTACAAGCAGCTTTCATCGATCATAAAATTCTACTTTTGGGAGCAAATAGGTTCAAATAATTTGACCTATCACAGACACAGGTGTCGGAATAGCGTCGATAAATCGGAAGATTTCTTAGAGACATAATTGAAAAAAGACGTTCATGTTGTAGTCTGGCCTTTGTGATCGAAAAGTCGCACGTTCAAATTGCTATTCAACCAAAGGTCCATAAAGGGCAGTAAAATACCCGACACTGATTTTGGAGTGGAAATCGATTTCATTTACATTAGATAAATTAATATTTTAGACAAAGAGACAAGAGATATTTTAGACGTTTTAACAAATTAACATCCATATTTTGGAAACGGGACTCGTAATTATAAACAGTACTTAAGTGAAGAAGAAGATACCTGATCCAGTGCCTGCTCTACCACGTTTTTACTCCAGCGAAAGAAAGGAAAGATTTTGATCTGAATACTCAATGTCCACCTGGATCAAGAGACATGACAGATTTCGGTCAGTGGAATCGGATTCCACCGAGTCACGAAAGTGAGCCTCTGAGGTCGGTTATTCACGAACACTCCACGCCCAACAAATCGTTAATGCAGGAAACGGTAAGAATCGGCATAGCATAAAATGGAAGGATGGATATCCGCTCTCTCCCAATTTCGATCACAAACTTTGGAGAGGGTGTTCAATAAATGGATTTGAGGTGCAAGGGAGAGGCCCAGATGTATTCCATCAAAGCGTTCACCAACGGGATTGGAGTGATGCTAAAGTGCAGTACTCATGAATGGCTGGTTTAAATAGATCAGTAATAAAATGAAATAGTCTGTAATGTCATCATGACATTAGCATGATCATGCATGTAGAAATCGTCATTCCTTTGTTTTTTCATTACTTAAAAGTGCGTCACTATGTTCGAGATCACTCTTTTATAAAAAATCGTGTGTGTGTGTGTGTGTGGAGAGAGAGAGAGAGAGAGAGAGAGAGTTTTCGCATAATAAAAAAATAAAAAGGTGGGAAAACCACCTAAAGGAAAAACCCATTTGAATTTTGTTTTTTCGTTCATTCGTTGGGAAACTACAACGATTTTTATATTTTCATTATTTATGTTTTAAAGCTATATTTAGTCTTTAAAATGCCATTTTCTCAAATTCTAAATTTTGCTAAAGTCTTCTTCCAAAAAACATCAAGAATTCAAATACAACGTTCTTTTTTTTTTTTTTTTTTTTTTTTTCGTTACTAATCTACAGAACAAGCAACATTCGAACTTAAAAAGACTTTACAGTTGTTTTAATGTTTATAGTATGTTTTTTTATATATATATCTTATGTTATTTTTCAGTCTGATAGCAGTATTTAAAAATTGGTTAGAAATGCAGATTATTTCTTAATTCAAGAATTAGGTAAAATATTTCTTACGTTGTCTACATAAATTTAAACAAATCATTTGATGAACTAAAAGCTTTTCTTTTTCCCTAAAGACTTTTGTTTTATTCCTCCTTTAGGCCAATATTTTTATTTATTTTTTTCAATCTTCAAAACACTTTTGCTTTCTAATGTATTCTTTTGGTTTATAGGTGTTTTATCATACCAGCATTTCACACTCTTACGAATTTATAACTAATCCCTATGCAATAGTTACATGGAAAGGAAGAGAGGTTTACAGATATTTTAATGATTACTAAACGAATGCCAGATCATTGATTTTTAGCTTTGCCAAAAACTTGATGCCCATTTGGCGACAAACCTGAAGGTTCCAGAATACTCGAGAAATTTGGTGATATCTCCTTCAGGACTCGAGTTTGTTATAGAACATTTAATGCCCCGTCACAAGATCTATAAAAAGCGAAAGTGTATAGACGAGGTAATCAGTCCAGTCTGGAGAAGGAATAATTGAGTGAATTCTCCCTTTGGAATGTTATTCTCCAGGTAATTCTCTCTAAATATTTCATGTAGTTGCGATTGCTTAGTAACAATTTTCTGCTTGCAAGTTGATTTCGGCTATTAGGATTTATAGGTTACTGAAGCTGTTGGACATATAAACAAAAATAGACCTAACAGATTTTTCTATATAACAGTATGTTGGCGCCAGTATCAACATCAACTAATAAATATTCCAATCATCTCGGCAGTAGATATGAATAGGTCTTATTATTCGACACCTATTTCAGCCATAGATATGACATTCGCAATGCATAGAAAGAAAAGAAGGCGCTGCACAACAACTGTGATAGAAGTCGAAACAATTCGAATCCATCTAGAAGTAGATACAAAAAGATGAAACGCTCTAGAAGTATTTCAGTTTCAATTTTAAAAACTATTTCAGAAACGCCTTCTCTCTTCCTCTCACCCAATCAACAAAGAGCAAAAAAGAAGAAAAAAGAAAAGAATAAAAGCGACGCCGGAAACATTCAGCACTAAAACAGCGAAAGAATTGAAATAAAATTGAATTTGAGGAAAAGGTCCCCGGCTATTCGGTCTGACTTTGTTCACAATTTCGCATTTCATAATTCAGATAGAGAGCTCGAAATACTTTACATAATTTAAGGCGGAATATTCAAAAAGAATCGTGATCGCAATGCAATGGGAAATGCAATCAATCTGCACTTCACAAAACGATATATCTGCATTGATAGATATTCAGAGAATGTCGCCAATTCAATTATGACATACTTCTTTTTACATATTTATTTCTTTTGTCATTTTCACGAGCTATTAAATTTTCTTATCGAAGCAAGGAGGTACGAGGCTCATTCTGAAATTTTTGAGATACGCGCAGAGGATAAATGGAAGAAAAAAAAATAATGGTTAGATTTGAAAATACGAACTATTTTAGCCTAGCAGACGATTCTTTACTGACCAATTGCTAGTAGTTCAGCATAGAATAAATTTTAGGCAGAAGGAAAACTGGAGTTGACGAGAGAACGTTATCGCGCTATGATTTTCTACGATTTAAAAGTGGGGTTAAATCAAAAAGAATGCGTTGAACGTCTACATTTAGCATTTAGAAATGAAGGGCCATCTCGTGCTATTATTTTCAGATGGTTTACAGAATTTCACAGAGGTCGCAACTTTCTTCATGATGAAGAACACACAGGAAGGCCGTTGTCAACAGTAATCCCGGATAATGCGTCTGCCATACGAAAAACGCTAATCGATGATAATCGCTGAACCTACCAAATGATAAAGAAGGAACTTAACATTGGATCCACAGCTATACTTCAAATTATTCACGAAGAATCGCGCACGGAAAAATAGTTTGCCGTTAGGTTTCCCATAATTTAACTGAGTACCAAAAAGAGGAGCATGTCAGAGTCAGTAAAGAAAACCTTAAATTACTGTAAGATGGTGGCCACCGCATTTTTTCTAAAATCGTAACTGATGATGAAATCTTCATTCCATTTTTTGAGATTTCAACACGTCAAGAAAGTAAAGTATGGGTCTTTGATATGGGTCCCACGCCCACAATGGTGAAAAGACAGCATGCAATGAAAAAAGTAATGTTCTTCAGACGTACAGGACAGGTCAAAGCCATCAAGGTGGAAGGACAGAAGACAGTCATGGCTAACTGGCGCACAACTAAGTGTCTTTCAGAAATTCTTCAAGAAGTGAATATTGGAGAACTCATGTTCCACCATGACAATGCATCTTCTCATTCCGCAAGATTGGCAATTGATTTTCTTGAAAAAAGAACACATCAAAGTGATAGAACATCCACCCTATTCACCCTATCTAATCGTGTATGAGTTGTTTGAGCTGTTTTTTAATCTATAAAAAACGTCCGTGGATGTCGATTTCGCTCCAAAAATGAGTTGATGGAGCTATAAATGCATTTTTTCATCGATTCCGTGAAACAAGTGGCTTGAGACATCTAATCTTTGGAAAATTCGCCTACAGAAATGCATTGAAGATGGAGGAGACTACTGTTGAATGCTACTAAAATTTCACAAGTATTAACTTTAAAAACCTATGTGTACCCCAAAAATTTAAGAGTGACCCTCATATTTATAAAATAGAATCCAATATCGTTATTTTACCATTTTTCGATAGTGAGTGTACTTCGAATTTTACATGGAAAATATTTTAATCAAAAGTTTTTAAGATTAACACATCCGCACTATTTTTATTTTCTTATATATGAAGTATTGTAATCATCCGAAAATTCGAACTCGCGCTTTTGACGAATCTCCACGTTTCATGTCTCCGAGTTCAAAATAACATTTTTGGTATTATATCTATCCGTCAGTCAGTGAATAGGATAACTGGAAGGGTGAACTTCGGTTAGAGGTTCTAGAAGGTCTACTAGAAGGTTACCCAACTTCGCAATTTTATGTAATGAGAGGGGAATAACACCTATATTAATGAACATGCGAGAAAGTTTTGGGCAGACCACACCAGCTGATCTTAAAATTTTAATTCCTTTCGCACAACATCAAATGTTTTTAGCATTTCTTCTTGGGAAAATTTTTAATAACCCCCCGCATTATTATCTTTATCAATCAATACATCGTCTTCATTATATTTCGTAATACTTTACAATGTGTCATGCTATATAGGATATTCAGCAATCACAATATCTTCTTCAACGAGGAGAAAATTTGAAAACTTTTACCTTCTTCAACAGCTTACTTGCCTTACAAATGCCACCATTTTGACGAAAGTTTATTTCGTTGAAACTTCGTTAAACCAGAAAACGTAAAACATTGCAAATAAATTAAAGAACAATAATAATAATAATTATTATTATTATTATGATAAAAAAACAAATATAATTTGATCTAAAAGACTTCGTTATATTGATATTATCTTTCTTTATATGAAAAACAAAAACAAAAAATAAATGTCGTTCAAAGTGAGTGTTCAGTGGAAAGGTTCGTTAAATAGAAATTTGTTCGATGGAAATTCCATTATTTTAAATAATTTCACCACACGATACAGTTCTCTCGTTTATTGCAATGATATAAGAGCCAAATCAAATGAAGTCCACAAAGCTAAATAACATGGATTGGAAGAGACGCCTCACAGGCCCTTTCACAAATGCCACAAATATACTATTCACAGAAGGATATAAAATAAAAGCTGAATGAAGAATTTCATTTGATTTGCTCGAATAAAGAAGCCATATGAATATAATAGAGAATGGGACCAATGAGAACGACCAACTAATAATTCCAAACTTTCAAATGCCTGCATGAAAGCATTTAAATCGCTGCGGATTTCAGATGTCAAAACTTCGAGCACACAACAGTTTTCTACGAGAATTCAGATTAAATTGATTTAATTGAGCTTTATTATGGAAATTAAATCAGGAAATTATCATTAAAAATGTCTGAATAAATAAAAAATGTATTTGTATATTTCCTGGCCGGTTCGAAATAATATAAAGAATATAAATAGAAAGCTTGTCTGACACCAAACTAACCTATATCCTATTTCGAAAAATTCCATTTAAGCTAATATTAATACGAATTTCGAATAACTTATTTTAAAAAGAAACTAACTACATTTTTTATTTAGTGATGTTTTTATGTAATTTATTCTACTGTCCGTCTCATAAAAATGTCACGTAGTATAATAAATGGTTAAATACGGAATCATTACTAGGTAAATCAATAGAACTGTTTCCCTTAAAAATGTATGAAAGCTATCTTTGAATTGCATAGGAAATTGGTGCATGAAATAAAAAAGAAGAAAAGAAAAGAAAATCAACTTTAATAATTCCCGTAAATAAAACCTGGGGGGGGGGAAGTACTCCAAGACACACTTATCAAAATAAACTTTAAAGATCGGCCACCAAGACATATAAATCCAACAATAACTCTCTAGGTAGGTCGAAGGTATATATAGCGATGCCTCTTCCAATTTCTGAGAATAAGAGAAGTCATCCAAAACGCATCTTGACATTGTCCAAATGTAAGTTAAAATTGCGCTTTACTCAGACTGATGTAAATTGATATGGAAAAATTATGCCACATACATCCTTACGTTTATTTGATTTATAAGCTTAAACTATTTTATTGATATTTTGTTAAAATCAGCACTTGTTCACCATGTTTAATTATATTTAACTTACCATGAATATTAGTACGATAACTATTACTTGAGATCCAATCCCCAATTAAGAATTTTCAAAAAAGAAATAAAAATATGAACAGTCGGACAACGTGATTACTCACCTTCAACTATTTTATATTTGAGCTCAACAAAGGAAAAACTACGATTTGGTTTGGTTTTATGGCGCAAAGCCATTTTTGGTCATGCTGCACCAAAACTGTGATTTGAATAACAAAATAATTAAGCCAACATTCCAACAATTTCATTTGAACGAAAGTACGTATCTTTTCTTTCTTTAGAAACAGAAACAGTCAGAAAAGGATTTTTTTTTTTAAAAAAAAAATCTATAACCATGTTTCTACGTCTTTGGCTTACTTTAAAAAATATCAAAATTTAGCCCGATTTTCAGTGAAGGTTTATTAATTGTGCATAAATATAATGTGATAAGTTGTCATAAGAAAGATCTCAACCATTAGGAGAAATAAAGTTCATTATATTTTTTTAACGATAGCAGACATACTATTAAAAAAGTACATTAACAGATCATAACACCATCTGTAAGTTCTGAATGAATTTGGACACCAATTTTCAAAGATATAAAATAAACGCGAATAAACGAATGAATTGATTAGCTAATCAAATGGTTCTATGCTTCTGATCTCTCAATGAAGTTAAAGCTTCGACTTGATCGTATAAACTAACTAGGTAATACGTGAACAATATATTATATGTAAAATAAACTAATCATAAATTTATTTCATTACTTAGGTGGTCAGTCCTAAAGATTATTGCCAAATGTTTTTAAGTGAAAAAATATGATTTCCAAGTCATTAAAAACCAGTAATTACATTATTTCAGAATTACAATATATTTTGCATACATTATTTCAGAATTCGTTCAATAGATTTTGCAATTTGCTAATATGAAAATTTTTAAATATAAGTTCCTCAGCAATTAAAGAGGAATTGGTAAGCTAACAAGATGATAGATTCTTTTATATCGATTAAAATTTTCCTAAAATCTCATCAAGGTATGAAGAAAGAAAATATTTTTCGATTGGTTCAATTATCATACTGGAAACTTCTTAAAAGTATTCTGAAATTCAAAAATTGTTTAAGTTTATCTGCAGAACGTAAGAAAACTACTGCATTGAATTAATATCAATCTTGGAAATGCAATTATGAAGTATCATCATGGAACATTAATGGGTTTATGAAAAAAAAATCTAAATTATCACAATTTTAAGGTTTAATAAAATATGCAGACAAAATCTATTTCAAAAAATATTTAAAATATTTAAACTAGATCAACTGTTGGATTTCAGTTTAGTTCAATCTTGGAGGGGGAGGGAGGGAGAAGGTATTTTCTTTTCTTCTGGTAGCTTTTATAGCTAATTCAAATTTATTTCTGTTTCCACAAACGAAAGAAACTCGCATAAGACTCAGCGATTTAAACTTATTAAAAATAAAATACTATAATTCATTAAAGAATTCCATTAATAACGCTTAGAGAATCCCAAAGCCTATTTTACTCTGAAGGAAAAATTAACTACGGTAGGTGGTAGGTATTCCATCTACCTGGGATTTCCCAGGAAATAATGTACAATATGATCCGTGCTGCCATCTATATTTAATGGTACGTACGAAACGAGTAATGATGGACGGAGTAATGGACAATTTTCTTATTCGCTTTTACAAAGCTTAATATTTTATTTTTACCATCAATATAAAAATTATTTTAAAGAAAAATCAATATACAGAGTATATAAATAAATTCTGGAAACATAAACTGGTAAAAGGCAATTTCAATATTAATATTCCAATACATATTTTTCAAAATATTTGTAGACAGCATTTTAAAAAAATGCAATTTCTTTTTATATAAATTGTAAAAGAAACAAATATCAGTTTGTGTATTATTATTTTTATTAAATATTAAACTTATAATCCTTAATTAAATAAATCCTCCCCTCTCCCTCTCCAAACATCTCGACACAAAATATGTTCTTGTTCAATTAATACAATTTTATTTTGTTGCACACGTTATCACTATTAATTCGATTGTCAATGAATCTAAAATAAAAATTAATTTTGAAAATTCTTAATTGAAATTTAGCCACACAAAATTTTAAATAACATTTGACATTGTATTTTTAAAAAATGGATGTTTACAATCGAAAATATCTTATATTAATGTATATAGCAGCAGTATCTATTTTAAATTTTCAGACTAAGCAATCATGAAAAGTCATGACCACATAAAAAAAGAAGGGAAAAAAACTGTTGTAAGCGATCAACGTATGGCAAATTTACAAACTTTAATGGGAACTAGATAACACAGGATATGATAATTTCTTTTTTGTGCAGATGTATGAATATTCACTAAAATGCGATCTAACATGTGAAATATATATTTACACAATGAAATTAAGGGCAAATTAAATAATAATAAACAAAAAAATGTTCTTCGGATACTTTATTACACTTTAGACTTACTTACACAACAGACACTTTAGGTATTTACTTATTTTTTGTATTATTATAAAATATGGTGTTTCAAATCTTATAAAAAAAACTTTACTGTTCTGTGTTTTCCTTTCTATTTTAAATTTTTTACAACACTCTGTACTTATCTACATGTTACATCAAATCATCTAAAGTCATATATATTACTTTTATTTATTTTTAATAACAGGAAAACAGTACTCAGTACTCCATAAAACAATAATAAAATACGACCGTACAAACGACGGAAATATGCAAAGAATTGGTTACTGTTCAGGATGTATCTCTTTACTAAAATCATAAAGAGGCAATATTTCTTGCCTTGTTAGGTATGAATGAACTACAAAAATTCCTTATACTCTCAAATCACAAGCATTCCTTAAAAGCAATTGAAACACTGTTTTGAACCCTTGTTATCACCACCTCAATATCCAATTTGAGGACATTATCCTAAAAAGATAATTTTAATCTTCTTAAGAGGGCCACCATACACTTAAATGTGCCGCGTGCTATAAAGCGCTTACGAAGTAAAGTGGTAAGTTTTCATGGAACATTTATCAAACAAGCGAAGGCTTTCTCAGCATATTCCCCACTGGCACATTCAGTGGCTCCCCAAATGCACTCATACAACTTCCCAAATGATGATGTTTCATTTCAAAATGCTAATGACATTTTGCGTGCATTAACGTCTACGCCAAATAGCAGTTTTAGTGGGAAAATAGGAGAGGCATATACATTTCTCCATGTTATGAATACCGCTGTCTGAAGCAATTATTCTCCTAATTATTATCTGTCTTCTGAGGCCATCAGATCCAGTGCGCCATAAATCATAAGCCCCAGATTACATGGGCGCAAGACCACTGATTGCAAGGGGCGGTCATCTGGAGAAAAGGGCCGCTTATTTATATCTCAGAGATAGTTATCTAGATAGTGTCAATGTCCGATGCTTTGGCATTGAAGAGGGCCTGCAATCAGTTACGCTTCCTGACTTCGAAAGAAAATTGCTTTTAATAAAGAAGTATTCAAAATTTCTCGACCAGAAGTCTTCGGCTTAAAATAGTAGTCGATAAATATTGCTGAACGCGGGGTCTTGACAAAGAAAGTGGTGGAAGAAGAAAAAAATTGTGAATGAAGAAAATTTTGAAATAATGCTCACGTTCTTTGAAAGAAAATTCGGTCCGCTCAAGCGTTCCAGAATGGTGCATGCAAAAGTTATAGAAGATAGCAAATTTCAGCTGCGAAAATTCTGTCAAAATAATTTCTAAATATTTTCAGAGACTTTCTATGAATTAACAGCCTTGAACAAGTTAAATTAACCTGCGATCTTTGAGAGGATTTTTTTTTTCTCCTAATTCCGGTAAACTGCAAAAAATTAAACTCGGGCTCATTTTGCTTTTTTTCCGGTTATTAGAAATGCTCAAATAACTAAGAGTAAAAAAATGAGCCCCCACCCGGCCGAAATGCGTTCTAATTCTTACACACTCTAGATTTTACCTCCTATTTTATTTATATAAATATTTGCCTTCTACTGAATGGTTTTTCTAGTCTATCTTTGCTGCTATGTTTTGCATCTCCAGTGCTAGAGTGCTTGCGTTCATTTGGCAAAGCACTCTGTAGCTGGTGTTTGTTTTTTTCTGTAGAGTACATTTTCTTTTAATAAATAAAATTGTATTATGTATATATAATATTAATGATAATTATATCCTTCGCAGATAGTTATTAATACCCAAATTGCGCCCTCCAAAGCAGAAAACACATAGAAAGAAGAACAACTTTTCTTTTCCAAATAAAGAACTATAGAAAATGATGTTATGCATGATGGTTCAGCTGGTTATTTAAAAAATTATCTTTTACGTTAATGGTATTATTTTGCTTAGCTACTGATGTTTTCACATCAATTAGTATCTTTAATTATAAATCATATCAAAAATCTTGAATCAAATAAGCTAGAAAGTATAAAGAAAATTTAATGTGAATCACTGCTTGTATAACGAATGTTCACAATGGTTCTTCAATAATAGCTTTTTTCCCCTTTCTTCTTTAACCCTTTCTAAGGCCGTGAGAAGTATGCTTCCCACCAAATTTATCAATCTTTATATGAAATTATGTAGGTTGGCATAAATTCTGACAAATTATTTTAGAAAGACAGAAACTTAAATGCTTCAGTTCTTTATCTCACACAAAATGATGTGTCTTGATTTGTTACTTAATTATTAATTAACCAAATTAATTATTTAATTAAATTAAATTTATCTAATAAGCTAAATGAATCTCTTTTCTTATTCTAATTTCAAGCCTAAAAATATTTAAACATAATATGACTAGAAATAGATGGTCCTTTAAAGGGTTAAAGTTGAAAGCTCAAATTCATTAGCCGATGATAGTATCAAATAGATACAGTCAAACCTCCATAAATCAAGCTTCAAATTCGACACATAGTGAGTTCAATGAAAGAAAAAAAAACATATTGAAGATTTCTCCATCGTTTTCTGATTAAAAAAGTTACTTTGTTAAAGTGAAAGAAGATTCGAAGGAATGAAACTATCAAAGAAATTCTAAATAGTTGATATATAACGACGGTTTTTCAAAACTATCGATACCATACACGTTAAAATTTTATACTTTATTATCGTGGTTTTTTTTTTTTTTTTTTTACTATTACTTAACTGAATTTTTCTTTCGCAGTTAATTTCCAATTAGAGACCAAATTTACTTAGAAGATCAAAAGTTAAACTGAATTTAAAGTAAAAATTTCATTCTTACTTAGCATGGGATTCGTAGAGCCAAAGATAAAAATAACATTTGACTCACTTGCAAGTATTTATTTTTCATCAACCAGGTCCGGTCTGACGAGAATAATCGCTCTTGCAGTAAAAATCGCTGAAACATTTTCCCCCATTATTCTATTTTTCTGTTATGAACAATGGTCAGTTTTTGATTGAAGTAATGTAAATAATGTTTTAAATGTGCAATTTTCTTTCGATATAGAGAAACAATATTCGAAACATATTGATTTTCTTTTGAATATCCAAGATTCTTTTTAAAAAAATTCATTACATAGAGATTTTACAATATAGAATTGGAGGTCCCATTGTATGTACAATCGTGATACTTTAATTAATCGAATTAAGTCGATTAAATTAAATCATATTCAATTTCTTGAGCAGATTTCAATTTCTTGAGCTTATTTCGATACTTACTTCAAACGTATTCATTACTTTAAAACGACCCAGGACAGTTTCACTCACAAAATTTTAATGCAGAAAACGATCCACTTTACCTGTTCTTAAAATAAAGAGAGAGAGAAAGAAAAAGAAAAAAAAACAGACATACATACCTTGTTAAGCTCAGGTTCAGATGCAAACCCCAAACCGTACACCGTATTGGCTCTGATGTCAGACCACTGCCCAAATTTTTGTGAGGTTTTTGTAAAAGTCATATTCGGTGTTATGGTACTGTTGATGACGGCCTGGAAAAAAGAAGAGAACCAGTCTGCTACAACGTCGCAAAAAATTACACAAATCTGAAGCAATCGCGACTATATACGAAATTTGCAAAAATTGAGAGCAAACATCCGTAAAACATCTTTCATTCAATTGGACATTTCATTTAATCATTCATTTTTTATAGTTTTAATTAAACTTGAATACAAAGGAAAAATATATCAATAAAATAATCATTGGTTAATAATACGCGAAAAAGTAGCTCTACGATTAATTTCAAGACAATGGATATAGAGATTACGATGCGCCGCTTAACTCTTAGAAACTGGCACCATATCATAATTTATAATTCATAAGGTTAAATTAATGGGTTGTATATCATTGATTTAGTTTCCTCCTACAATAAACACTTCCTCTTGATTAAGATTTTGGTAATAAATTAAAGACTCGAGCAAGATACCGAGATAGATAGATAAATATCGAAGCCCGGTCTGGGATTTCCATAATGGAAGAACGGTTCTTCGAAGATAATTAACAAATTAACGCCGCTAATGTTATTATTCGCTAGTAATGTTTATTATTCGCTTCATATCATCAAAATCCTCCGGTTCCACACCGACGTATTCAAATGCATACAAAAATATTTAATGTGATCACGATATCGTTTAATGCCGTCAATTTTGAAGTAATAAATTGGCCGATTCTTCATTTTCAACCAGCGTTAATAATTGACATTCATGAAATTTAGTTGATGTAGTTGATTTTACCCAGTTCGGTTTTTGTAATCAATTGGATAATGTTATCAAAATTATTACATCCTGAAGTGGCAGTTATTGTAAAAGTTCGACAATTGACGATTGAGAAGAAACTATTTCACTATATAATGCAATTTATTTGTATATTACACCAAAGCATGAATGCATCATTGCATTGTATCATTGTAAGCATGAATGCATCATTGCATTCATGCTTACATCAATGCACAAGTTTATATTTTCATCATTGACTTACATCAAATGCACAGCATAATTTCAATTTTCAAATCCACCCTTCCTAACTTTATCTCAGCCTAAAGCGATAACATGTAAGTAAAGCCTCATTTATATGTATTTTAAGAGATTAATGTAAAGGTACGTAAAAATTAAAATACGCCCAGTTGAAAGCTTAATTTAAAAACTAATTCTTAAAAATTTAATGCTATGTTAATGGAATTCATTTAAAAGTAATAATGATTTCAAGTAATAATGAAGTAATAATGATTTAATTTCAACACAAATCTTATTATGACATAGTATTCAAGACAATTAAATTTTTAAATTAAACATTTATTATTAAAGTGAGAACAGTCACTTTACTTCCCTATCTTGATTACTAATTTTATTTTATACGGTTTATGCACATGCAGGAAGACGTGTAATAAAAACTTTAATCTTCGTCTGTAGAGGGTGTGGGGTTGGGGTTGATTATTAAGTATAGCGTTATGAATTAGTGTTTTGACATACAAAATGAATTCGAAGCTTCCCAATTGTGTCCACTATATTTTCAAAGAAAGGGGTAAAGTCATCTTAACTTTCAATAAGGAAAGAATATATAACCGAAACATTGTTACGTAAATTAGAAACGAAAATGAAGACATTTTATCGTGACAATGAAGATATATATGATGAAAATGATTATGAATGAATCGGATCTTTGATGAAACGACATATAAATGAGAAATGTAGAAATGGTGCTTCACTGTATTTGAATTCCATTGCCTTCCACAGGAGAAAAAAAAAGAACCAAGACACCGTGACGTCATAGCATAGCGTAAGACAACGAGCAATTAGACGTCCAAGATATCCGCAATAACAATCATTGTGACTGTGACGTCACTTGAACGAACCTTAACAAAAGGCGGGATATAGAAAAAAGCTATACTAATGGCTTCTAAGTTATTATTACTTATATGTATCAAAGAATTTAACAAAAATATATTATTTATGACACCAAAAATACTTTCATGTAGCTTTCTAAAGTATAATGTAAAAATAACTTAAGCTTTTACCTACGCTGTTTGGATTTATTATGTAATCACAGAAAAGTGGGGCAGTCTGTTTTTGACAGTTTGTAAATTATTTCGTCTCCCAAAATTATATTGCGTGTTGCGATAGTAGAGGAAACTGTAGCTGAAAAATAGCTTTTAGAATGTTAATGCGAGCATTCAGATAAAAGATGGAGGCCTTAGTTGATCAATTAGTGACCCCTAAAGTGCTACAGTATCACACGCAAAAAGAACTTGGATAGCAAACTTTTTAACGCAACAGTTTGGCATAAGTCCTGGAATATAAAAAACTCACTTGAAACTCAGACTAACATTATACAGTCATATATTTTTTAAAAAAATGCAACTTCAGACAATCCAAATCATTCGAAACAAGCCCAATTCAATAACTCTGTAATTTACATATTCTTCGCAATACAGAGTTATGATTGCAGAAATGATGACCTTCAATTCTGATAAGGCGATCTATTTGAATTGTCACAATGGAAATTTTGTGATTACGATCGTATTTTTCTGATAAACCTGATGGTCAACTAGATAACACATACTAATGAAAGATAGTAAAATTACTTGACACGTTGTGATTAGGAACAAACACAATTATGAACTGCTCCCCCCCCCCTGGAGGCGGGGTTCCAAAGAGATAGTTTCTGAATATTTTGAAGCATATACACTCAAAAAGTACCACAAAATGTAATTCATTAATTATTTAATAAAAGATTTTTCTAAATGCAGCACGGCTTCTGTAGTTCAGAGCTACATAAGTGATTGTAAATACAATTTATTCAGAAAAAAAGTATGGAAAAAAATTCACCAATACAAGAGCTGAGAGTGATCAGCAGAATATTAGCGAATGAACGCAATTCCTATTCTTGTAATAAAGATACATAACATTGCATAATGACTGAAAACATTACTATTTCAAGATGTTCCATATAGCGCCATGCATCTTCACCGGTATTTCGTAAAACAAGAAAAAGAAAAACGATATTTATTTTTTTTAATTCTTCAAAAACGTTGAAAAATTTCGTTTCCAATAGAAATTAAATGAAATAGAAGGGAATTCCACAATGAAAGCAGTTGATTTTAATTCTCAATATCTCTTACTTAATTTATTAGCTCCATTACTATTAGACACCTCGGAGTTTCGTCTTAAAACGGCTTTTAAAAATAAGGAAATCAAAAATTCTTACTGTCTAATAAAAGTTATAGATAAATCGGGGTTCTTGACAAAGATGAATGGAAACAAGTTTTTCTTCGTCTGGAAGACAAAGTGTCTGGCTTAATTTGAGAAGACCTTGTAACACAAGGTTGCAACAACCCGGATAAAAAAAAACGGTACCTTAAAAAAAATCTTGGCTAATCTGCTGTTTGGAATCATAATACTCAGAAGGTGTAGGACAGAAACTTTTCTTTTTTCCTGCAAGTCGTATCGCCTCCTCAAGGCAAAAGTCAGAGGCCTAATATTTAACTTGAAACAATTTATAGCAATTACTCGAACACAAAACTCCAGAAAAATGACTCAGTAGTCAGATAATAGTCTTTCAAAGCCTAAATATTAATTTTTATCCCCTCAGGAGAAAGACTACAAGAATGAGTTTTTCAAGGATATCGTAAAAGGTATTTCAGTATGGAAGTATCACAGAATATCTATTTAGAGTAGTCATTTTTTTCTTTATCAATCTATAACTCAACCCTAGAATTCAAGACTTCTCATTTTTTTTATTAAAAAAATGCATGTGTGTTTGAATAGCTGCATATAATTCAGGAAAACTATAAAAAAAATTATTTTTTCTGGTGAAAATTTACCAAAACAATTAAAATGTTCCAGTTAGCTATATTATGAATTAAACAATATCCCAGTGCCACAAATCACATTAATTCTGCAATAAAAATAAATTTTTAACAATATATTTTTTACAATGCGAAAACATATATTAATAGCATTTTTAATGGTTGAATTATTCATACAACAGCCATCTTGGTATTTTCTAAGTTTCCAATTTAAATATAATTCTAGTTCTGTTTCCTCTCATAAATTGGTGTTTTTCACAAATGTTTATCAAAACGCATTTCAAAAAAGGATTTCCAAACACTCATTGCTACCCTTTGAAACAGTCATATGAATCTTATAAATGGAAATAAAAACGTGTTGCCAAATGGCTACACGATGCACTGTAGAGTTAAAACATCAATCATCTATCTTTGGTTACATGATTCGGAATAAGGGAAAGTTACTGTCTCAAAAGAAGTATTTTAACTTCTCGCATACTCACGTCTTCTCACATACCTCTCCTCACATACTCACATACTTCTCACATACTCAAACTCAAGATTTCAATGTATTTTTATATTATTATTCAAATTAGCATTTAATTTGAGATATAAAATATCACTTGGACTGATTCAAATTTATCCATATCTCAAATATCCTTTACCTTCCTACATGGATTTAAATAATAATCGTTTCAAATATGGCATGTTATCTAATCAGAGGGTTAAATCAATCAGGGAACTTTTCTAGGGGGTAAAAACTTTTAAAATCGACACTTTTTATGTACACTAAGTAATACATATATGATAATTCAATTTTACACAAAAAAGTAAAATATTTTATATTAAAATTCACAAGTTTTATTAGTATTAATTAAACAAGAAAAGTAACACAAAAGCAATCTAAAATCAATCGCTATAAAGATATAAATTTCATACTAAAATATTAAATCAGAAAGAAATGTTTAAGCGCTTTCACTTCACATGAAATGTCAGAATTTTATAATTAAATTCAATTCCTATTGTACGAGATTTCTAAAATTTTGTAATTATTGAATCCTACCTAGAATAGAATATCTTTAGAGCTATAAACCAGTAATTAATATATTAATCTAACTAAAAATTAATTTCATAAAGGTGGCATCATCTGTAATTCAATTTGCGAAATCTTGATTTTTAGATTCCATAATATTTATAACTATGAGTTATAAATCGAAATCTTGATTTTTAGATTCCATAATATTTATAACTATGAATTATATTAAAGACCAAAAGGTGGAAAAAATAAAAAGTTTACAAAAAAACACTATTTTATTAGTCTAGTGAAAAGTAAGGAAACATTTTCTATTGAAAATCAAGCAAAATAATAAATTAAACACAATGTAAGTGGATCATAAGAAAGACAGTTTTGAATATCTACTGAACGTTAAAATATACCCTAAATGAAATTAAAATTCTAATCAACAAAATATTTCAAGTTGAATTTTCAAATATATTATAAATGTGATTAAAATTCTTAAGTATTTCTGACAGAATCTCATACTTTCCGAGTTTGCTCTAACATCCATATTTTTGATGAAAAAATTGAGAATATTATAAAAAGATAAGAATTGCAAAAGTTGTTCTTAGAATAGGATTATTACTAATTCAAACTAGAATATTAACTATTCTAATTAAACATTTTTAAATATATTGATCATGTAAAAATTAAAATATTTATTCTTGCAAATTTAGAATATTAAGTGAAGGTCATTATTTACTGTTTGAATTTTTATATGACTGCATAGAAAATGGATATTAATTTTAAAAAAACATCGAAACGTTTTAAGATATAAAGAATATCATAAAAAATAAAGATGAATTCAAGAAACTGAAAACTTTTCAAACAGGTTTTACCAGTGCATTAGAAAAACATTTTATGTAAAATCTGGATGTCAAAACAAAAATTTGTAAAACGGTGAGAAGCAAAAAATAATATAAGTCTAAAAAGGTGCAATGAATATCATTAGAAACAAAACAAAAAAATCCAAATATTCATTATATAAAAGTTAACAAAGGAAATATGCAAGATTTTAATTTACTTAAAGCTTTTTTTATTTGCGCTTCAAGCGTTTAAAATTTTTGTTTTGACCTTAAGATTTTTTATTGAAAATTAATTTTCCTTTTTAAAGCGCTGATAAAAACGTGTTTTAAAAGTCTTTTTATATTTATTTTTCAAAATTGGAATGTTCTTTTATCAGTTTTTATTACCTACTGGTCTTTTTTATGGAACAAGATGATGCAACATTTTAAACATCTAAAGAATTCTCAAACAAACAAAAAATTAACAATAGTCTCTTAAAAGTACACGCAATTTCCACTGCTTAGGTAAAGAAAAGCACAAGAAGCTCTTTCTTTTTCAGATCACGTAAAGTCAGTTCTTGCTTTTATTCGGCAAGGCACAGAATCGTACAACCTAATCTTCTTTAAAAAAATTAAGTCTACTCATCAAGATAAAAACCTACCTTCGATCCTTCCACGCTAATGATCCTATAGAGATTCCGAGTTGAGTCAAAGAAGAAACTGACATTGACTGCCTGCGAACTCGCCGGAACCCAAGACCTTTTGGTCTTGGGGTCGATGTGGAAGACATGCGCTTTTGTGGTAAAGATGGGTTGCTCCCTGAAATAAAAGAAATACACTGCATTAGTATATACCATCTCATAACCAATTTGTTTATTTAAGATATAAATATTTTAATTCCAAAAGTAATCTTTCCACCTGACAGGTAATATTTCAAAGTATTATTCCTTCTTCTCAATATTTTTTTTCATTATGCTCTTTTTGATATCATTATGATCTTTTTTTTCCCTTATGCTCATGTTCCGATTTTTTTGTTTTTCACTATCACACCCTCATATTATAATTTATCAATGTAATGTCATGCTTTAGTAACATTTTTAAAACAATTTTTTTACTATAAATATACTGTAAACTCTAATATGAAATTCAATGAACAAAACTGAAAAAAAGTTAAGTAGGCCCTTTTACTTGCTTTAGGGGGTATAAACATAAAACAGTAGAACAATGCCTGGACAAATAGAGCGTTTTAACTATCATTCGAAATTACAGCGATTTATTTTTATTTCTTAGGCATTCAATCCAGTGAATAAAATCATGAGCTATATTTATTCATTTATAGCATATCAGTCCAACTTTTTACTTGCAAGTCAATTACTTTTTGCATATAGCATATATGAGCATCGCCCGCAAAACTATATAGCGGCAAATCGAATATATTCGAGCCTTAATAACGAAATTCAACAGTAAAAGTTTAAAGACTTTCAAATTAGTTTTTGTAAATAATTATCACCGCACATTTGCTAATAAACGAAACCTATCCAACGTAATAATCTTAGTATTTAGAATACAGAAACTCACGATTTTCCTCATGAGTTTTTAAAATCTATTCCATAATATCGTGCATAATTACTGCAAACTAATTGACTGTAAAGTAGTTTGTATTTCTAATGAGAAAGGCAAATATATATATGAAAAATGAAATGGGCGTTGCCCTTTTGTCTACTACAATCATATTATACAAATATGGACCACATCCAAACACACTTGCCATTCCAATTAAGTTTTCCAACAAGATTACTTACACCGCATTTTAACACTAATTGCAAGTCACGTCTCTCTTTATAACACAAATATAGAAAATAAGCAAGGCTGTGTGAAAATTTCACACATTTGACTTTCCTCTTCCTCTAAAATATTATTTAATCTTTCGTTGAATTATTTAGATTAATAATTCAACGAAATGTATAATACAAAATATCAAAAACAATGTATAGATACGAATTTATTTAAAATCTATGACAGCAAACTGCGTAAAATCCATGTTTCAATTTTTCTTCTAACTTAAAGTTTAAAAAAAATAAAACGCTTTAACGTAAATTGAGTACTCTATATCAGAAGATAAAAAAATACCATACATAGATTCGTTATTCGTGACTATAGGCTTTGAGTTAGGGGTGAAAAGGGAATGTTGATTTAATAATAGAAAATATATGAACAAAGATAAAGACCAAAAAAAATTTATAACATTACTTTGAAGTGATACTATTTCAAAGAATATATATTCTTTATTACTTAATAAAATCGCTCTTATTAATCATTTTTTTTTCTTTGCTAAAGTTTATATTTAAAATTTGAGGGAGAAAAATTTTAGCGCAAAATGATTTCACAATGTATTTTAATATATGATTAAAAAATTCCAACTGAAAACGTATCGTATTAAAACAAGTGTACGAATCCCCGTATTTGTAACATGATTAATGAGTCTATTTTTTTACAAGTAATTTCACACTTTTGGGGGATTTTATTATTTTTAAGAAGATTTTTTTTTTTTTCCTCTCCTTCGCCTCTGCCCGAAAAGAAAAGTGAAATGGGAGGGGAAAAACAGCGGAACACGTGATGAAAACGTTGAAAGAGAAAATGAAACTCAAATCTTTCGAAACATGAATGACAAACTAGAGTAAATTCCTTCATCCCTGACGGCTCTGCAGGAATGAATGAAAGAACGCATTCAAAAGACACTACTGCCAGCTGCTTGAAAGATGTTTCGCCTCATTGCGATGCCAAGACTTGAAAAAGCAGCTGCAAATATTCATCATCGCAAAATACATTCATAAACAAACACGACTTCTGGTAAACGGTGACTAACATTATTGTTCGAGATTTAAAGAAAGAAAATAAGACAATCATTTTAACTACTGTATAGTTAAAACAGAAAAAGTTTTTGGTAAATATTGTGATTCATTTTCTGTTGAATCCTTTGTCTCAGATTATCCATATATACTGATTTTAATCTTTTCAGTTAAAGATTAATTAATCCGTTAATCTGAATTGGGCCTGGAGATAAAAATGGAGATTTTGAAGACATTAATTTGTCACTACTGCTGTTCTAAATAAGTACTGTCATACATTAAGCTCTCTCTATATATATATATAGAGAGAGAGATAGAGAGATAGATAGATAACGCAGATTCTGTAATCAAACACTTTTAAAGTGTAAATAAAATAGTTTCTTTCTTTTTCAATTACGTAATTGCAAAATGGTTTCACTTCCTTATTTACATATGCAAAATACAGCATTAAAATTAAAATATTTTATAAACTTTGGAAAAAAATAACAATATGCATAGATAATAATAAAAAATAAAGATAAACTAAGTAATCTGATGAAAAATAACTATCAAAATAACCTAATTTATTTCAATTACATGAAACTATAACCACAAGTTCAAAAGGTTTGGAATATATAGAGAAATGAAATTTTTATTTATTACAAAAGTTTTTGCACCCTTTTTACAAAGGATATAATTTAGTTACATAAAAAGAATATCTACTATTTCAAACCGACAAAATCCTTAAAGAATTCTAGCTTTGGTACGTAACACCATGGAATAATGTGTGACCCGACATGGAATTATTGGCATTTTTTTTAAATTTATAAGTGAAAAAACATCCTTTTTTTTTAGGCATTTAAAGCACAAACGAATGCACATAAAATGATAAATAAAATTAAAGGGAAGAAACCTAACACCACAAATTATATTTTTCTTAGCAAACCTAAAAAAATGAACGCGAATGACAATATCAAACTTTTTTTTTTTTAGATTGGATTATGCACTGGAAAAATTGTTATCGATTTTCCTAGGCTTCGAAAAAAAAAAAAGCAACACTTTTCTAAACGAAGTATTTACTTAAATATAATAAGGCTTGTTTTCCTTTTGTTCCCCGAATGGCTTCATCGGACGAGATCATCAAATTTTGTCAGATTTCTTCCCTCACTTTTTTGGCTTCAAAAAAGATTTATGAATAAAGAACTGTTTTTGTCGTTTCGAAACCATAGGTTGTTTTTACCTTATATAATACAGGAAAAAACTAAGTCAATAGAATGCAGTGCCTTCATTCAATAAGAAATATAACGTATGTACCTCTAAATTTCTAAAGACAATGTTTTAAATTTAGAAAGATAAACGGTATTTTTTTTTTCAGACTTTCTCTGTTCTAGCACAATGAGGTAATATTAGATTTCATAATATTACAATAAAGGCCAAAAAAATTTAAATATTAGATTGATTCGAATAAATAAAAAATACAATAAAAGTCTATAAACATCTTTAAAAATGGCTAATTAGTACTTAAAGAAAAAAGACGAATTTTACGATCAGAATGCAAATGATGTAATGAAAATTACTGCAGTTTAATGCATTAAGCTAAGCTTGCTATGACTAATATGAAAATGAATTCAAAATGAGCTGCTGCAAAGATTAAAGCACTAACTATAGTTTATTTACAATATGCTGGTTTGTATCACAAGGATATGCTTCAAAATTAAAGCCTCATTCTTTCAAAGAATGGGGAATCAAAGGAACGATAACTATCTGAAAACGTCATTTTATCCACATCAATAGAATTTTATATGCAAGCTATCTCAAGCATGAGGATGGGAAGTTGGGTTTCTCTCACTAAGACGACATATAAGAGAGATAACTGGTTATTTATTCTTTTTGTAATTGGCGGAATTAATCTCCAAACAAACAAACAAACTGTATCAGCTAAGCCATAATGTATCCTATTTTATCGATGGCGCATAGCCCTCTCAAGTTTTATTTGTATGCCTCTAGGCGTATGAGAACTAAATTATATTATTAATAATGATAACACTAAAATTAGACTGGAATTTTCACTAATTTTATGCTATTATGCTTACTAATTTTATGTTGTTATCTTTATCTACTAAAATGACATTATTAAAAAAGGATTAACGCCAAATAAAAGCAGAGCATTTTGGTCTAAATAAAGCAATTAACTCAACAAAATTTTACTTGTAACTGATTCCAAGAATCATTTTTTCTGAATTTCAGCCTCAGCTTTCTAAAGCTAAAATAACATGATTAGCGCTGCACAGCCAAGGATGTCTCTAGAGCTAATAAAACTTAGTAATCATCAGTAAATTCTCTTTCCTCGGAATTCGACAGCTATATTTCTTAATAAATGTGCGTGTTATTCAACAGCGAAAAACAATAATCTACAAGATGCCAAAGGTATAAACAACAAATACTTCAAAATCAAAACACCTCGAAACACTACACTAACAAGCGCACTATTTTTTTTATCAAGTGCGATGTGCGACAACACGGGAGATAAAATCTGTTGACATGTTATTCATGAGCCTGGCATTTATTCATGAATAACATGCCAACTGATGAGTTGAAAATAGGATGTAAAAAGCATTCAGGTACTTTGGCTGAGGTTTGTAACATTTCATTTCTTCGATGGAGAATGTTCGTAGTCATGTACAAAGACTGGTACAAACCGCGCGGTAAAATAGTGTAATAACAAAAATCTGAGAACATGATACATTTTGTTCGTTGCCCAGGGTAACAAGGGAAAGAAAAAGAAAATGCTCTTATCTAAACTAAACGCTTCCGATGGAAAATTAGTTTTTTTGTGCGAAAACGCACTGGAATGAAAACGAAACATCTATCACACGAAAGTCTACAGAAATGCAATTGCTATTCGAAAAAAAAAAAAAAAAAAAAAAAAAAAAAACCTTCAGAACCAATTTGCATATCATTACTGAGACACACAAAGAGTTCACAGCCGATAAAAATACTGTCCGAGGGAGGCATAGTAACGGCATTGTGATTGAGAGCTGTTCTCGTAACATAAAATAAGAATGCATAAATCTCGTCGTAGCACATCGTATTTCAACTACAAGGGCAAAAGAAAAATTCGCAAAGCGCTTAGCAAGCATAAAATAATGACCTTTTAATCAAGCAAGATGGTATTCATATATAAATAAAAACCATTTAAAATTAAAAACAAACCACATGCATTTGGGGGGAGGGAGGTAGCATTCAAATTAGCACAAGGAAGTTCTTTAAAAAATTGCATCGATTTGAAGCATTGATCGTCTAAAAAAAAAGACGGATAATTGCACGGCTTACCTTGTTCATTTAACATGTTAACGAAAAAAAAAAATCATATTCTTTAAACATTTTTAGTTTCTCGAAGTTTTTTCGCAAATGCAAAAAGTCTGACAAGCATTATTTCATATCTGAAATACTTAAGAGTAGAATTTAGCATTATTCGACTAAGTTTTTCTTTCTTTCTTATTCATAACTTGAAGCATTTCAGTAATAAATCTTGTGACAGCTCATCGAAAAGAATGATTCTTAAAAATTTGAAATTTATGCATCAAGTTGTATCCTTTCCTTTAAGGTACTGATGAAAAATTATGTAAACGTCTTTACAATGTCAACTTTTCAACCTGTCAGAATATGCTGCGAACACTGCAACCTGAATATTTCAATAGATGGTGCAACCTGTCACAGATGTTACTGGAAAATATTCTATCCATTTCATATGCACGTGATATATTTGCAAAGATACAAGAATTATTAAAATATTAATTTCATCAAAAGGACGATGTTTATTTTTTCTCTCACATTCCTAAAGAGCATTATGAATTCTTCACTTCATTTATATTCTCTTCATTCTTCTTGTGCACCACTTTTTATATCCATTGCTAAAAAAAACATTAAATGCGTTACAATGCAATATGATCTTAATTTTGCAAATTTAAAATCTTTTTTTTTACATAAAGATATAAATAAATGATAAGCAATGGACGCATCAAACATGATATTGAAATACGGCTGCAATATGGATCCATTTCTTTTATCAGAATATCCTTTAAGACCTATAATGACAATCTTAGAAAAAGCGTATGTTAAAAATGTAAGTCACGACACCAAGTGGAATCATTTTGAAAAGAGAAGATAAAATAAAAATTCTCGCAAAGCTTCTTTTTTTCTGTTGATATAATACATTTACAAATAAAAACAATTCAGAATATCTAATTTTACAAAACTCAAGGGAGAATCTAATAAATTACCATATGTAATTAAATCCTCTTTTAAATCTTGTTTCCAACATTCTGGCATGAAAAATTTTCCCTCATGGAACTGTGGGCGCAAAATTCTAAGATGACAAAATTTATCTTTTATTATTAAAAAAATAATTTTAAAAAAATTGTTTCCATTAGTTTTAAATAAGTTTTTAAAGTTTTGGTCTGACTTTCCAAAAAATGAGATAAAACTGGAAAAAGCCTGATCTTTAAAAAAAAACATTTCAATAATCTACTATCCTCACAACTCCCTCTTTCTTTGATACCTTCAAACAGTAGACAACTGAAATGCTTGAGATTATGCTAAATGTTTCTGCCTTCAGATTGTAGATGTTTTCTAAAAATTTCACTTAATTAGCTTAATAAATTAATAAAGAACTGCAAATTCTATAGTAGCGCAAATTATACTAAATAAGTTATGCTTGTCTAGATAAATGTCCCGTTTTGAAGCAACACAAAAACTGTGTGTTTGAACAAGCCTCGCAATTTTAAACCGTGGCAACATGAAGAGCACAGTATCTCAGCTTGCAATCTTCACCTTTCCAAATTTCTTAGTCACAGCAGCGAGAGAAAGTTTGAACCTTGACGTCCGATTTAACAAGCCCCTGGCCCACATATTATTACTAGATATTTAATGAAAAGGGTTTCGAACCTAGAATTACAAGGATCGTAGCCGAAACCTTACCGAAAACCCTATGAGATCCCATAAATGTCAGAAATATTCAACGTCAATAAAGTAGTGTTGTGTAAATAATTCTAAGGTGAATAGCCTTAGGTTTCTTTTTTCCCCTGGATTCTAGAACGTATATCAAACAAATTTAGCGTTATTGAATGTTTTTCTTTATTTATTACAATTTTCAAACAGGATCCAGTGTAATGACGAAACAAGTAAACATCCAGTGATATTTGAGATTTGCCTCAACCTACAAATGAATCTACATTTCAGGACAAAAGTACGAAATCTGAACAGTTATAGGGGTTTCTGAACAATTCTGAATTTTTAAGATGCAAACTACTTCTGATCTTGAATTACAAGTTTAAGGTTATGCAACTCTGCTTACAAATTGAAATAAAAATATTCATAGAAGACATGACAGCTTCTGTTTAGTCGCATGCGATTTGAACCATCCAAAAAATAAAAAATAAAGATTGAATCAACATCATCAGAATGTAATTTAGAGGAGAGGTACCTTCTTGCAGAATACTTTAAAAGAAACTGATACACTTCAATGTCTAGAAAATTGAAAGAAAAAAAAATACTCACAGTCAGAATGATAACAGAGCAATGCATTGCTAAAGCACACGGTCAGTCTATCAATTTTCTAAATGATATGAATTAAGAAAGTAGGCGGATTCGAATCTATGAATCCATCGCGTTCTGTGCTTCTATTAACTTAGATGGCAATTGGTTCGGCAAAAACTTCAAAAATAATGTTGTTAATTAACATAAAGTAACACTATTTTAAAAGGAAAAATAACAATTTTGCGTTTTGCATAAAAACAAGATTTCTACACAGATTTGTTCCAGAACTTCAGGAACAGAGGTTACAAGCAGATCATCAATTTCCCATTACAAAATCATTTAGTTACAGAAAGAAAAATCATTAAAGCAATGAACGCGCGGTTAGGGAAAAAAAAATCACCCTAATGCAAAAGAAGGAAAAACGGAGAAAAAGGAGTGAATGTCAGACGGAGGTACCCGTTTCACAAAAGCTGAACAAAAGAAAATTCGTTCACTGACAAGAAAATTCAATTAACAAAGTTTTATCTTTGAAGACCGTTAAGAGCACCCTTCACTTCAAATTTAATTGCTGAACTTAAGAAAGCCGGGTAAATTAGCTTAGAGATAAGGAATATCGGGACTTACAGGTAATTAGTGAAGATTTTCTGGCGATACCTAAATTAAGAATGAATATGGCAAAAATGCTTTTCCCTGGGGAGTAAAAAATTATTTCACAGGTTAGCATAAAATTGCCGTGATTAAAGTATTTTAAAAATCAAAAAAAAAATTACATCTTGTACATAATTAATTTAAAAGCCATTATAGGCTTATATTAAACTGTAGAAGTGAATTCAAAATTAATTGCATTATTAAATTATTAGATTTAACAAGTGAGGGGATATCATTGGCAAATAGAAGAGTACATGAGTATACATAAGAAATGTCTACTTGTCTAAAACGACCGAAATTTTAAGATTTAAAGAAGAAGGAAAAAAAGTCTGATATACATACTTTGTTAATGAGTATGTAAGCAATTCATACAATAATTTTGTTAAATTTTTTTTATTAAAATACAATATCAATTTCCATTGCTTTCAACTAGGTAAACAACTACTCTCAACAAAGAAGTGAAAATGCATTAACATTAGGAAAAAATCAATTTTAATCTAACTTTTGATTGATCATTTGATTGATTATGGTAAAAGCATCGCTTATTGTTACAGTCTAGATTAATTAAATATCAAAGCGTTAAAGTTTTTTTTTTTTTGATATACATACATCGTAATATCTATCGCCAAAATATAACCCAAAAAGCAGTAATCATAAAGCATAATATATTTTTTTTGATTCACATTAACTTCCATCATTTATATAATTATATTCGAATTAAATAATGTATACAAATAAGTACTTGCCTTTTCTGACCTTTAAGAAGGCTCTCCAAGTATAATCCTTGAATCTGAGAAGCATTTAATTCACCAGTCATTTTAAATTTTAGTTTTTATTGTTTAGTTTAGCATTTTACAAATGACAGTGAAAATCAAATTTTATACATATCTTTTGAA